>OX381714.1:7424171-7474977 GCA_947462335.1 Harmothoe impar | reverse complement strand
GAAACCCCGCATCGTCATAGATGGGGCGAGCTCGGTCGCGTCTTCACCCGCATTAGACGCATGGAACTGTTGGCTCAGTGGATGGCCCTTCTCCACAGACAGGGGTTGGATTTCGAAAACCCCGACTCGCGCGCGATGCATAAGCACTTGGGCACCCTCGGCAGACGTCTGGGTAGCAGGTGGAAAGAGGTGGGGGACCATTTAAAATTGTCGCCTGAGAGGTTAGATAAGATCGCTGAAGAATGCGAATACGGAGGAAGTCCCGCTGAGTGGGCCTTCCGAGTGTTGAAAATGTGGCAAGATGAAGCTGACGGCGCCGGCGGTACGCCTTTTGAACTCCTTCGAGTGTTGACTGAGGACATGGGAAAGTTTGGCCTCGGCATCGCGATATTACTTGACTTTATCAAGCAAGAAACAACGAGAACGACGGACATGTGAATTGTTGTGTTTTATTTTCATACGTCTTCTTTATTAGTAAGTAAAAAAAAAAAAAAAAAAAAAAATATCATAACAATTAAGACGCGCGATCTCTTAAAGTGTCACTTCTTCCTCCAGTCGCAGCTGATCGCCTCATCGAAGCACGTGATAAACAAAAAAAAAACACGAAGAGACACGCTTCTTCCTCTCGAGAGGAAGAAGCGTGTCTCTCGATTGAAAATCTTTTTTTCTTTTCTTTTCTTTTCTTTTTCTTTCTTAAAAGAGACAAACGCGCTCCTTAGAGTGCCCCCCCCCTAGAGTGCCCCCCTCCCCCCCTCCCCCCCCCCACCACTCGCCCCATGCATCCTAAAAGCGCCCCCCTCCCCATGCATCTTAAAAGGGCCCCCCTCCCCCCCTCCCCTCCTTCCCCCTTATACACTCTAAAGAACGCTTCTACCTAGTTCAATAAGTCACTTCCAGTCGCTCGTAAAACAATAAAAAATGAAAAAAAAACTTATATCGTGGTGTTTTTTATTAGTTTACCGAAAAAAAATAAGAGACTCACCTCCTCCTCCAAAAAAAAAAGATATCACATTTTAAAGCCCGTGACCCCTTAAAGACGCTCATCTCTTCATTAAGTCGCGTGACGTCACTTCTTCTTCTTCTTCTTCTTCCGGTCACGTGATCAATCAGGTCACTTCCGGTCACGTGATCCTCAATCAGGTCACTTCCGGTTGGCCATTAGGTCATGTGACGTCACTTCCGGTCACGTGACTCATCAGGTCACTTCCGGTCACGTGATCCTAAAGTAGGTCACTTCCGGTCCCCTAAGTAGGTCATATGACGTCACTTCCGGTCCATTAGTAGGTCATATGACCTCACTTCCGGTCACGTGACCCAATGGCGGCCTCTGATTGGCTAACTAGGTCACGTGACGTCACCACTAATCCCCTAAGTAGGTCACTTCCGGTCACGTGACCAAATGGAGCCCTCTGATTGGCTGCAGGTCGATTGAGTAATAAACAGTACTTAACTATAGTCCCGTTCCGATACATACTATACTACTCATTGTGGTTAGGCCCCCGACTCCAGAGCAGTGCATCATGGGAGAATTTTTCATCAGCTCCTTTATTCAAGGTGTGAAAGGAGGGGATTAACCTGATAAGGAGATGGAGTTTAGCACCCGACTACCTCAGGTACCAGGATGTGCTAGTCCCGTATACCTATGTCAATCCCACTATGGTTCCAATATCTCAAGTGAAATAGGAGCCCTCAATATAATTAAGAGGTCTGTCCTTGTGGAGTGATCCGGAGTGATTGGAACAGTTGCCTAGTGATTGGACACGACAGTCACTGTTTGACAGTAACAGCGCTTGGACTTGACAGAGGCTTCTGACAGTGACAGTGGTTATGTGACAGTGACAGTGGTTATGTGACAGTGACAGTGGTTATGTGACAGTGACAGTGGTTATGTGACTCTGACAGTGGTTATGTGACAGTGACAGTGGTTATGTGACAGTGACAGAGGGTGTTGACAGGCACAGCATGATTGGTGAAAAAGACCTAGGTATAGTGTTCGACTCAGATCTCTCATTCAGCCAGGAAATCAAATCCAGAGGAGTAAAAGGGCACCAGATGTGTGGCATAATAAGAAGGACCTTCACCCACCTGGACCATGAGTCTATTAAACGTCTTGTAAATGTGTTGCCCTGGCTAGAGCATACTTAGAATATGGAGCCCCCATCTGGCAACCCTACAGGAAAGGCGACAAGGAATTTCTGAAAATGGTGCAATTTTAAGCAGCTAACGGGACTGAAAGGGAAAACCTGCCAAGAACGCCTCCTTGCGCTAAAACTACAGACACTGGCATTTTGACGCCTCAGAGGTGACATGGTAGAGGTTTACAAGCTTTACACTAATTACAAATTCAACAAACAAGACATCTTATCTCTGGACCAAAATATTATGGACAGCAGGTTAAAGAATTAAGCATTGATATGCACATTAAAGCACTTTACTGGGCAGACACCACATTGGTGGTAATGGAAGAAATACAAAGCCTCTCTGCAGCCAAAACTATGCAATAGATCTATACTGTCAGGCTGATCAGTTAAACTATAAAGATGTACTCTATATATATATAGAAAGAAATGTGATTAAGAATGATAGTAATTAGTTTGTATAAATATTGTCTGTAAATGTGTCTGTGATATCTTTGTCTGAATCGCACTATGTAATATTATATTAATGTGTTTACAAAGTTGGACGTAGATTTACGTCTGAGCTACGTAAGTCAGACCTGCAGGTTTGAGATTGGTAAATAAACCTTAACATTCTAACGTTGATAAACCTTCCAAAATTACGTAGTTCAGACCAAAAAGCAACGTTAATTTACGTCTGACCAACGTAATTGTGTTTACTGGGAACGGGTAGTGTCAGCATGGAACATTCTCCCAAATGATGTGGTAATGGCAGACAGTGTTAACACACTCAAAAGTAAACTTGACAGAAGCTGGAAGGACCACCCACTCAAATACAACTGGGAATCGGAACCCCTCCCACGACAAGGATAAATACCATTGGAACTGGAAAAAGTGGCACCCTAGTGCCAGTTTCCAGTGCTACATAAAGTACCATAAAGTATGATGGTCACAGTGGCTATCTGACAGTGACAGAGGCTGTTGACAGTGACAGAGGCTGTTGACAGTGACAGAGGCTGTTGACAGTGACAGAGCTGTTGACAGCGACAGAGGCTGTTGACAGTGACAGAGCTGTTGACAGTGACAGAGGCTGTTGACAGCACCCTGCGGCTGTCAGAATGTCCAACAAGGTGTCACATACCACAACACTGGCCCCTGTGCCCCGGGTGTCAAGTGTCCCCATTCTGTCTGCACCGGGACCCTGTCCACACCACTCACTCCCCACCCACCCCTACTCACTCCCCACCCACCCCTACTCACTCCCCACCCACCCCTACTCACTCCCCACCCACCCCTACTCACTCCCCACCCACCCCTACTCAGACCAGAATTAATTAAGATACCAGACCTCAGTGCAGTCTATTCAGCCTAATGAGGGCCTCAGATGAGCCTGATAAGGCCTACAGGGGCCCCTTTTCACCTGCCTGACCCCTATCTGTATGGGCGATAATAGGGGTAGATGGCAATGCTGATAAGGTGTAACAAACACCCCCAAAGTGGGTGGTCACAGGTGAGGCATGATGTCATAGGAAGGGCGCCTAAATGGGATGGGTGTACCAAAATGGAGTGAGGAATCTAGATTTAGGAACTGGGAAAATGTAAGGCAAGATTTTGGACGAGGAATTTCTAGGTCATGGGCTTCTAAATTTGTCAGAATGACTGCTGTGGTGATTTGAAATGAATTGATTGTTAACACAAATGACAGCGGCAGTCCCCCCCCCCCCCCCGCCTCTCTGTGATGTACCTACCTGCCAACTGCATCTCTGCCTTTTCCAGCTTAAGTCCTTGTTCTGAGAAAATGGCTTATTTTAAGCAATATACGAATGTATACATTCTCTTCCCTGGTGGACTAAGGACTCACTTTATGAAACGGTTCCTAATTTAAGAAAACAAAACAATTTACCTTAAGATTCATTTTCTCAAAAAAAAAAATTTTGAAGATTTTGCTCGATTTTCTCCTTCCATACCTGCAGCTCATGGGTTTGATCTGGTTTGATAAATCTAAATAAGGGAGTGGTAACTTTTTGACAACAGGGGGCTAGGTAGATTTGGGGGGGACCCCTTGAAGGGGGCAGGGCAAAAAAAGTGGACCCCTCTTGAGGGGAGGACCAAAAAAATGCACCTCTTGTTAGCGAAAAAGCCTGCGTGTTACTAATGTGTGACCCCTCCCGCGGGGAGGGGGGGACCAAAAAGATTTCGAGCCGCTCGCGCGAAAATCCACTAACCTCCCTGTTGTTAAAAAATGACCACACCCTAATGTTATTAAAGAAGGGAAACCTGTAGCTTTTATCTGATTCATTGAATCATGAATGTGTGGCACAGACACAGGTACCGACATCTTAACATGTTTACCTATCTCTGCCCATGATCCCCATATGTCTATATATGATTTCACCAACATGTGATACTATGATACTAAAAATGTGTACATGATACTACATGATACTATAAATGCGCACACTGGATACTATAAATGCCAGGTGTTGACGGCAGCACAGGAGCTGCTACCTGTGAAAACAACCACCAGCAAGCAGATATATACAATGTCCAGGGGCGGATTTAGAAGGGGCGCGGGGGTGTGCCCCCCCCCCCTCCTTTTTGGCCTGTAGTTAAGAGTTTATTTAATATTTTCAAACCCCAATTCAACCCCAAAATTGGGGAAAATTACTGGGAAAAGGGGGCGCGCCCCCTCCTTTTTTGTATCCCGGATCAGCCACTGTACAAGAACACATACCCAGGGGTGCGAGTGTAAGTGTGTGTGTGTGTGGGGGGGGGGGGGTGATTAGGGGGGTTCGAGTTGAAGTTGGGGCAGGTTGGCCGAGCATGAAAAATTTCCTCCGAACTTGACGCGCGCTGTGATGAGAGACTACATTTTTGAGTGGCCTTATAGAGGAGATGGGGGGCTTAGGGGCAGGCAGAGAAGCGCCCCTAGGATTAGACAGTTGAGAAGAAATATATATATTGAGAAAATATATCATGGTTTTTGTCTTTATTCAAATTCTAAGGCAATATAAAGGGTCATTAAAGGGTTAAATACACACACAGAAAAGTGAGAGTCATTGTCGCTAAAACTACCCTCACCTGAGGCACTGCCTGACTCTCAGGTGAGGGTAGTTTTAGCGACAATGACTCTCACTTTTCTGAGGGTGTACCAACAACAAGGGCATTTCATTCTGATAAGATGAATTACTGGCTTTTACAGCCAAAGTTTTGGGCGGACAGAGGAAAAGATTATTTTTTTTAAAAGGGTCTCAGGGTGGCATTTCTTTCTTTTTTTTTGTACCAAAAATCCCCAGCAGACAGAGGTAAAGAAACAAAAGACCTAGGGGGGAATCCATTTTCGGCAACAAATAGGAGAAAAAAATCCTTCAAGTGGACAATTTTCCAGCCTCTTGCAGTGGCGTAGGAAAAGGGGGGCCAGGGGGGGCCCGCCCCCCCAATCACTGAGGAGGGGGGGCCTGAATATGTTTGGGCCCCCCCCCCCCCAAATTTGTCAAGACCTGTAATATAATACACACAATTTTCAATCCTTAGCTCTCCCGCATAGGGAAAAGTGGGGGCAGAGGGGGGCCGGGCCCCCAAATCAGACCTCAAGGGGGCTCAAATACTACTTTTCCATACAATCTAATATAAGGATGTATGTGATACATCATGCATAAAAACAATACTTTAAGTTGGTTGGAGTGGGCCCCCCTTGGGCCCCTCCAATGAAGATCTGCTTCCTACGCCTCTGTCTTGTTTTGAGAATTATTGTAAAAATCTCGGCGGACACCAAAAATCCCAGAATAAAACGGCCCAATGCAGCAGTAAGTGATAGGAGGGGGAGGGGGCATGTTGAGACCCGGACCACCAACCTGTCCTGCCTCATGCATCTGGGGGGTTACATAAAGCTGGGGCATCTGGGGGAAGTGATATGGTATCATGCAGCATAAAAAACACGTGTAGTTGTATAAGATGATCCTGGTTGAGGGTGTGGATGTGGGGCAGACTGTGGGGGACAGTGGATAAGGTGGTCCTGTAGGACGCCACCCATGTAGCATGGGACAGCAGGCAGTAGGCAGGTGGTGGTGGCACAGGGCTTCAATGCTGTTATACGATTAATGTCTGAACAGTCTTTGCGAAAACATGCAGGACAGTGGCAATGTCCACCTAAAATGTCACCGGTCCAGCAGATTTACAAGTGTAGCAGGACCAAATGTCCAGTCACATGTTGAGCTTTTCTGTACAAAAATAATTTAGGTGGACTTCTTAACCTGAAATATGTTTGTCAATATACTGTGTAAACTGTATTTATTCTAATTTGGCCATAACATTATTACAAATATAATGTACATACTATTTCCTAGTTAAAATGCCTGAATTATCAGCTATGTTGGTATCCGGTCCTTCAGAAATCTAGCCGGTCCTGCAACATTGAAAATCTGCACGACCAAATGTCCTGTGGGATGAAAAAGTTTTCGCAAAGACTAATGAATCGGGGCCTACTGGCCGGGGCTGCATACATACCCCATGTCCTGTTTGATTAAAACGTTTTCTACTACCCCCCCCCCCCCCACCTACCGTATTTCCCCGTGTATTAGCCCGGGCTTATACAAGTACTAAGTGGGAAACTGTCCAGGCTTATACACGAGGCAGGCTTATACTCGGGGCAGGCTTATATTCCTTAAGCTGTAGAAACACCCTGATACCTTCTTACAATTTTCTGAATTACATACTTTTCTGACACATTTACTTCCACATTTCTGATAATTTTCTTAACGATTTAAGCTTTATTTCTCTTTAAAATGGCTAGGAATAAATAGAGGTCATATGGCCGAAAGAATTATGTAAATACACCAAGTAGAAGTAGAGTTATGGCCTGACATACGATTTTTATCAAGTATATATTGCACCCCCGGGCTTATACTCGGGGCCCAGCTTATACAACACTAAGTCTCCTTTTGCCCAGGCCTATACACGGGGCAGGCTTATACACGGGCCCCGGCTTATACACGGGGAAATAGGTAAATGTCTGCATGTCAAGGGCAGGTCAGAGAGCTTTGATACCCAACCACGTAAGGGACACACTTCTGAAAACGTATTCTTAATCAGCAGATAATAAAGTGTTCAGAACTGTGGCTAGCACAAGATTTGTCCTTTTATATCATGTTGTCTTCCACCCCCCCCCCTCACCCCCGGGCAGCTTTCTGCTACAGGCCCGTCCCGTGCTTGTTGTCTCAGGGACCTGACCAGGCGCATGCGCCTCCCACATCTGCAACTTCCGCGGTGTGAGTTTCTACCCCCGGAATCACGTGACCAAACAAACCCCGGCTCGTCCTCCCAGAGTTCCGTGCGCGCAACCCGACCACGCGGTCATTGGTAACGAGACGCCGCTACTTCCCATCGGCCATAGCGCGTCACTTCCGGTACAAAACCGAACCCCCGAAATCCATCCAAATCTTACAAGTCTCGCGAGAAGGTTGGTTTCTCGGATCCAGCACTCTGACAGATAACGAGATCTGTCGTTTCTGCGTAAGCCTTGCTGTAGGCTACATTTGTGTGTCTCTTATGGTAACTCAACCATGTTGTAGTTGTTGTTGTTGTCGTTGTTGTTGTTGTTGTTGCTGTCGTTGTTGTTGTTGTTTTGTTGTTGTTGTTGTTGTTGTTGCTGCTATTGTTGTTGCCAATCACACTGAATAGTACCTCAGTCATGTTGCGGTTCTTGTTGCTAATCACAGATGATGGTAGCTCAAAAATATTGTTGTTGCACAAATGGTACCTCGAAAATGTTGTTTCTGTTGCCAATCACTCACAATGGTACCTCGAAAATGTTGTTTCTGTTGCCAATCACTCACAATGGTACCTCGAAAATGTTGTTTCTGTTGGCAATCACTCACAATGGTACCTCAAAAATGTTGCTTCTGTTGCCAATCACTCACAATGGTACCTCGAAAATGTTGTTTCTGTTGCCAATCACTCACAATGGTACCTCGAAAATGTTGTTTCTGTTGCCAATCACTCACAATGGTACCTCGAAAATGTTGCTTCTGTTGCCAATCACTCACAATGGTACCTCGAAAATGTTGTTTCTGTTGCCAATCACTCACAATGGTACCTCAAAAATGTTGCTTCTGTTGCCAATCACTCACAACGGTACCTCGAAAATGTTGCTTCTGTTGCCAATCACTCACAATGGTACCTCGAAAATGTTGCTTCTGTTGCCAATCACTCACAATGGTACCTCGAAAATGTTGCTTCTGTTGCCAATCACTCACAACGGTACCTCAGTGTTGTTGTTGTTGTTGTTGTTGTTTAATCAGACACGATTGGGTTTTGGGAAATCAGCTGATATTGGAAACAAACAAATTGCCTATTTATATGATATATTGCATAGAAACTATCGTTGTAAGCGTGTCTGGTTCTCTACACCTAGTTGGAATACCTCATGGCAAAACAATGTTAAAGCATCATAGGATGAAACACGGATTTTGCAATTCCTCCTATGTATGTGTGCGGTGAAAACCGTTGTTAACAGAACGATTCGGTGCAATACATAAATTCAATTCAAATTCAATCATAAAGCTAATTTTGTTGTTGTTGTTGTTGTTGTATGTTGTCCGTCATAATGGTACCTCAGTTGGTGTCAGTCATATGCAATTGGGTTTCAGGATGTTAGTGCCCACATGTTAGCCTAAATTGCAGATGGATTATCATGATGAGCCGATTTATATTTTGTAGAATGGTACTTCAACTCTAAGATGGTTGCAGTCTAGACTTCACATATCAACCAGGTATCATAAAAGTTCAAGTAAGAGAAGAATCTCTGCAAGTATCAGTTCTAGAGAAATTGCCATAACACCATCATGGTACCTGCTTATTTTGGACGACATTAAACCTATTATAAATGATTGCTTGACTGGTATTACAGCTTCAAAAAATACACGTATTTGATTCCCTCGTTAAGGGCCGCTTAGTGCAGTAATGCACCTTGTCGTCATGATGCATGAATGCAGTTGTGGTGAGTAACTCACCAGTGCAGTCTTCAAGCAGGGCCCTAGACGGGTAAATTTGACAAGGCGACAAGACCCTGTTTCATCCCTTATGGACAAGGGACAAGGGAATGCTTAGGGTTGGAGACAAGGGAAAAATCTGCTTCTCCAAATTGACAAGGGACAAGAAACATTTCTTAGGATCGACAAGGGACATTGACCGTTCTTAGGATCGACAAGGGACACAGCTACCCCCGTCTAGGGCCCTTCAAGCATCATTTCGATATTTCCTCGAACGGTCATCATGATGCATGAATGCAGCCCTGGTGAGTTACTCATCAGGGCTGCATTTATGTATCATGACAACAAAGGGCATGCTGTACTACATTGTATAGCGTCCACCTGTGGAGGTGGGACATTCAGGGACCACGTGCTGACACAGATGGAGCGTCTCACGTGCGGCCCGACGAGCACTGACCTCTGACCTCTGTACACGGGTCACGTGACCGGCCAGCCTCGGTCACAACACAGTCTCAGGCTCTGACTCTATAATGGCTATAATAGTAGAGTTTGAGCAAACTCATATAACTCATATAAAAAGCTTGTTTGACTAGCTTGTCCTCAGAAGTTGACCAATCAAATCCTGTACACCAATTCTTGTGCACAGCCTGGCGGGAAGTAACATAAATATAGCAGTTTCACCAGTCCCATTTGAAGCCCTTGTGGTAGAAAAGGGTGTTGGTTGAGCGGGTAGTTGAGCGAGTCAGTCACAACCTGACTACGGGTAAGTCAGTTTCATTGAAGCTAGTGGCTCTGGCTACCGTCAGTACCAGGTTGAGCGCCGCCATTCAACTCGCTCCATTTTTTGGGCATTTTGCACAAAAAAAAGTTAGTTTTTTTTTACTTTTGAGAATTTTTGAGAATTTTACCCCCCAAAAAAGTACTTGTTGACCAACAAAAGATAGATTGAGGCCTTTCAGATTGGGGATAATTCTCACATTACCTTCATTAGATTACCCAAAAATGTATTTTTCCATGTGTTCTTTTTCCTCCGCCCTCTTTTTTGGTACTCGGGTGGGGGGAGGTTACAGCAACTTCTGTTTATCCTCTGTTCCCCCAGCACATACACACTTTTTTGTTCAAGTATTTGATAGATATAGGGATTCTAGCGTTTTATTCTCAAATCCCAATAGAGCACCCCCACAACCCCCCCACCGCCACCGCCACCGCCACCGCCACCCCTCCGATACATTCTGTAGCAGATGTAGACACCGATAGTCTCACATCAGATTAAAGTATCTGAGGGTTTGTGCACATGGACGGCAAAATACAGAACAGCTTGCAGCCCACATGTAGGCCACCCCGTCCTATGTGTCCAGTTCACCGCAGAAACAGAGAAATCAGAGTCAGTAAAAATACCACTGACTGCTGATTATGCTTGTATGATCAAAGACCGCCACCAGAGGACGATGAAAAAGGCGCCCGGCGTCTCTCGGTATCATCATCCGGGCCCTGGGCCGCCATTTCACGCATGCGCAGTCAATAAGTGCATGGTCATGCCGGAAACAGGCTGTTCGGATGTCGTCTGCTCGCCGCCCATCTCACGTCCCACTGCAACCTGCCACTCACCAGCGGAGGCCGCCTGCAAGATGCACCCTTCTTCTAGTCTGTATATTAGGTATATTCCGCACTAGCGAGATACAGTGCTGCCACCATGGTACACCATGTATTCCGCCTTAGCGAGATGTCCAGTGTAAGGCACCATGCTGCTTTTACCCATGGAGTCCCTTTGTTCTGCAGAAACAAGCTTAGGCAGATCTCGTGGACGAGATTAGGGGTTATAATGTCCTGAATGAGTGGTAGCTTAATACTCCTCATGTCACCCGTCCAGATTGGGGGAGTGGTTAGGACACTGGCCCATGAATCAAATCCATGCCAAGGTTATTTGGTTGACTCAACATTTTAAAAAAGCTTTTTTGGTCGGTCAAAAATCGTGATAGTATACAATTTGGTTGTGCAGTTCCTTTACACAAGACATATATCTATAGGGTAATGTAAAATCTTTAGTTTTTTTCGTAAATACTATTATTATTTTTGACCATCTAGGAAAAACTGTCAATTAACCATGCAGCCTTGGCATGGATTCGAAGTCATGACCCTTGGATTGGTTAGCCAGTGTCCTAACCACTCCCCCAATCGAGACAGGTGACATCAGGAGTATTAAACTACCACTCATTCAAAAGGTCATGACCCCTAAAACTGCCCATTTTTACATGCAAGGAACCAGCTTCAGCTAAAGGTCTCACAAGGTAGAATCACTGCATCTCGCTAGTGCGGAATTGCACTCCTTGTGTCACCTGTCCCTCATAGAGTAGTGGTTAGCATGGTGGATTCATGATGCAGAGGGCCTAAGCTCAAATCCCTGCCAAGTCATACCTGTGCCTCCAAATGGGTCCCTATAATTTTGACCGTGTCGCCGTGTCAATCTTTAGCAAAAGAGCCATTTCAATGTGTCGATTTTTATGTATATAGAATATACTAGGGCAATATAAAGATTCCTGTGTCCGTCGATTTTTAAAGGGGCCGTGTCACACGTGTCGATCTTTAAAGGGGCCGTGTCGCGCGTGTCGATTTTTACCCATGTAGAGGTGCATATCTTGGTGCATTCTTTGATAGGTAGAAGTGAGTAATAGCCTTGAAATTATATCAAAGAAATATCAATAGTGTTTGGACAAAACTTAGATTCCTATTTCCTCAAAATAACTATATGTATAGATAAGAAAAGGTATTGGCTGTTGATGGTATGATCCCAGCCCCAACCCCCCCCCCCTGCCTCCCCGTTGATTTTTGGGAGAAATTCACGTTTTCAATGTAGAGTTTGGCCACGAAATATTTAGGGAAAGAGTTCTCTAAATCCGCCAAGGAGGGTGAGCAGTTACAATTTGTTTATTTCCCATCCCTGTATCCTCATTGGTTGTTGACCACTTCCCAGAAGGCACTGCACAGCAGCCAATCAGCGCGCGGCGTGGCCGACTTCCGGGTATCCGCTCACTTAACGCGTCCTTAACTCGATCATGGTGACCTTGAGGTTGCCCCCTGACCTTTGACGTGACCTGTGGTGACCTTGGGGCAGCCTGGGGACGTGTTAGAGGTGAGGCATCTCACCTGGCGGCACCTGGTGGCCGTGAGGTGTCCGAGGCTGTCCAGCTGATGTAGCTCACACGAGGTAAAGGGGAACAGGAGGGCCACAACAGTTGTGGGGCATCTCCTGACATTACTGCATATTGAACTGACTGAGTGAACATTGGAGACTTCCTCCCTGTCTCTGAGTCTCCATATCCCCTTCCTCCTTCTGATTCTTCCTTGTTCCTCTCTCTTTCATCCCACCCCGGGCAGGGGCGGATCCAGAGGGGGGGGTCCTGGGGGTCAGGACCCCCCCCCCCTTTTGGAAAAGAATTTTTAAAAATTTAATGATAATTTGATCCGCCACGAGTCGCGGCACGTCACTTTTTTGTACTTTGGTGTTTGGTGGACCCCCCCCCCCCCTTTTCAAATTCCTGGGTCCGCCCCTGCCGTGACCCTACCTGCCCGCTTGCCTTCTGCCACCCCCGCCCTCCCTCTGCCCTTCACACCTTCGCTCTCCCCTTCCCCATACCTCCTCGCTCATTCCCGTCATTCCTTCTCCCCTTCCCACCCTGCCTCCCTCCCTCATTCTGGACATTCAACTCTTTCCCTTATTCCCTACGTCCCCCCTCTCATCCCCCATCCTCCCTCATGTCCTATGTTCCCCTCTCTTGCTACATCTCCCCTCTTCCTTGCCTTTCTTCATCCCTCCCCCTTTCTTCCCCTCTCCTGCTACCTCTGCCCCCTGTCCCTTGCCTCCGTGAATCCCTCCCTCCCTCCCTTCTTCCCCTCTCTTGCTACCTCTCCCCCTTTCCTTCCTTTCTTCATCCCTTCCTCCCTTCTTCCCCTCTCCTGCTACCTCTGCCCCCTGTCCCTTGCCTCCGTGCCTCCCTCCCTCCCTCCCTCCCTCCCTCCCTCCCTCCCTCCCTCCCTCATTCCTTACGTTCGTCTCTCACTCCCCTCCCTCCCTCCCGCTTGCTACCTCTACCCCGTCCCCCCCCATTCTTCCCCTCTCCTGTTACCTCTCTTTCTCTCGTCCCTTCCCCTTCCTCTCCCTTCTTCTCACTCCTCTCCCCCTCTCTCCATCCCTCACTTCCCTCTCCCGCTATCCCCTTCCCCTCCTCCCCCGGTGCCCTCCCTCCCCCAGCTTCCTTCCCACACCTGTGCCATGTTAAGGTAATGCGTCCCTCTCCAGTCCCCCCCCCCCCCACTTACCCCGACCCCCCAGACATCTCACTATGGGCCTCTCTGTACCTCTCTAGCACCTCCTCCCCTCTCTTACTACCTCTCCCCCCGTCCCTTCATTTCTTCATCCCTCCCTCCCTTCTTCCCCTCTCTTGCTACCTCTTCCCCCTGTCCCTTGCCTCCCTGCCTGCCTGCATCCCTCCCTCCCCCTCCCCCACTTACCCCGATCCCCCAGCCCCCTCACTATGGGCCTCTCTGTATCCCCCCCCCCCCCCCCAGCACCCCGCCCCTCCCACTGTGATCCGGTACAGCCTCCACAGCCTGTATTTACAAACCTTCGCGGGCGGCTTGTCTTGTATCAATTGTCCCGGCAGTACTAGCCTTTCAGCCTCCATTAATATCGCCCTTCACCGCCAGGTGGCTGAGGCCGAGGGTGGGTGGGGTGTGTTACAGGTAGCAGTGGCCGATTTTAATTTAAAATAGCAGATACCCCCCCCCCCCGCAGACCCCCTGAAAATGGCCCTTGTTATGACACTTAACTATAGGCAATGTGCTCCCCCCATTTGGCCCAACGGCCATAGGCTTTTACAACTGGGTATATAACCCAACGTAGTAAAATAGTGCATTTTCTCACAGAAGTCCAGAATTGTGTGTGATACCTCTAGATGGATCCCAGACAGTCTGAACCACTATACATGCCTATGCTTTAGGGGGTATACCCGTACCCTTATCAGCGCCCATCATATTTACTCCTCGCTTATTGGACACCCGTGCTTGTTCAAGACCACATTAATGTGCATTCATTTCTCCTTAACCCTGGCACTTATTTAAGGCCGGCATTCATTTGAAGACCCGGCGATTATAGCCTACACACTCAAAATATAAACTTGTCTCCAGACTCTTCAAAGTGACGGTCATAAAATAAACGAGTCATAAACTCGCCTAAGTGACAAGGAAGCGGGTCTTCTAGCTGGAGATAGAAGACCCACTTGGCCTGTGCCAGCCCAAAACCAGACATTTGTCAGCTCCAGATTCTATTTGTGGGATGGTAACCTGATAGGTTGGACAACTTTTGACTCGTTTATTTTATGATAGTCAATTTGACGAGTCTGGAGACAAGTTTATTTTTTCAGTGCAGGTGATTAGCCGGATTCGAGTATTTTCTAGGTTGATCTTCATTGGTCCTCTCCCAGAAGGCCTGCGGGTTTCTTGGATCCCACGTCTTCTGAACCAGAAACAAATGAGTGTCTTGGCCTCACAAGTCGTCGTCCTCCTTATTTATCTTGCCCCGGTGGGAGGGTTGTTTACAAGATGGCGATCGGCTGATTTGTTTATTTTCTTGCCGCCATGTTGTCACAGCAGGGCGGCAGAGGGCGCCACGTAACGCCGCGCAAAGCACCCCGGGTAATGTCGGTGCAACAGACGATAATTTGATGATTTTCTAAAGGATTTAAAATAATCGTATTATTTTCAATGAGATCTCAATCAATTGTGGGGGGGGATGTATAATGAAAAAACGACGACAGCCCCCCCCTTGTAGTATTGTTAAACCCAATGGATGACATTGCCATTCCAGGAATGAACACGAGTCTTTTGTCCTATTCTGACGGAGGCCCCTGACTGATACACATTTGGTGTACAGCTTTGACCTCTGACCCTGTGGTTTATCACGTGGTGTGTCCCACGTGATCTGCTATTGTTTCTGTACGTCCACATGTGGACGCTGCCCTACATGAGGGATTTACAGTTGGTGCATTATGGGGTCTTCTGTGGATTCCATGGTTGAATAAGGTCCTTATTTGCAGTTACTATATCCCACATTGACCAAATTTTAAATTCTAGCCAAACATGTTCAAAATACTGTAATAATATATTATTGAGGGAATGAGGGACAATCATATATTGTTCCCTGGCCAGTGTAACAGCTCAGAAAAGAGGTCTCATGAAGCCCAGCCATGGCTTTTACAGTGTATTTCAATGGACGAGCACGATTTACCCCCCCCCCCCCCTTTGACCAATAAGGGTCAATAAGAGTAAATCTGAGGAGAATGGTAGATAATAAGCATGTATAGAATAGGTAGGAAGGTAAGTATGGTACTGGCTAACATCCTAGATCAATTTCATGAAAATCTAATGTTTTCATGAGCTGAAATAATTTTTGATCTAAGTTTATTGCAAGAAATGCCATGCATCAACGTTAATCACGACAATATATGTATTGCCTGTGTGAAGCGATAGTGTGCTTCTGTGTAATGAGTACAGAAAATCGGTGTAAAAATAAATGTATAAATCCAATATAAAACATTCGCTATTTACGGGGATACAGGATCTGTCTGTTCCTCTTCACCTCTTCACATATTTTCCTCATTGACATCGGCTCACAAATCAAAATAACATCCATCAAAGTTGACAAAAGTAACTTTTTGCTTCAAGGTGCCCTACTTTCTATACCGTTTCAGCAAGACTGGGCATATATGATTGATTTATTCTAAAGATCTAGATACAGCTGCTCTTGAATAAAATGATAATAATGCATAAATACCTCTTGTATATATATGTGCATACATCAAAAATAGAGGCGGACTCTAAACTGCTGACCAGAAATGCTGCATAACCACGCATCACATAATGGTGTTACATCTTATACCAGTATTCAGGCGGGGTGTAAAATATTGTAAATATAAATAGAGAGTGAATGCAAACCAGATGATAGATGCCCTTCTTCCAATATTGACAAGGGGACCCCCCCCCCCCCACCACCACCACCACCAACTCAGCATTGGCGGACTCAGAGAGGGGGCACGGAAGCGCGTCCCCTCCCCGCTAGACTTTGGGCAAAATTTACATTTTCAAAATATTAATTTTGGCCAAAAGTTTGGGGAGGAAGAATCCCCCCCCCCCCCCCCGTTTCAAAATCCTTGATCCGCCACTGACTTACCTGTATCCCCCCCCCCAACCCACCCACAATGAGTGCCATGAGCCCTCCTATATACCTGCCTCTTCACCCTCTCTATTCTCATCCACTACACATGTCAAAGTGCCCCCTCACCTCCCCCATCCACTCCACACAAGTTTTTCACAGCAGGAATTTCACAATATTTGTTGTCCACCACCAGGCGGCACTGTAGGGGTCTGAGACGAGGTGCTGCTCCTAATTGTCAACATGGGGCAGGCTGTAAGGGGTATTCATGTATTGACGTCATTTAGGTGTCAGTAGTATAGTATGTATCGGAACGGGACTATAGTTAAGTACTGTTTATTACTCAATCGACATGCAGCCAATCAGAGGCCTCCATTTGGTCACGTGACCCGTTGCCATGGTAACGTGACCTACTTAGGGCTCTCAGCCAATCAGAAGCCAGCATTCTGGGTGACCTACTGACCTACTTAGAAGCTCTCAGCCAATCAGAGGCCGGCATTCTGGTAACCATGGTAACGTGACCTGCTTACGTCACGTGACCTACTTAGGCTCAGCCAATCAGAAGCCGGCATTCTGGTAACTAGGGTAACGTGACCTACTTAGGGTTTGTTTGTAAACAACACCACGTGGCTCTCTTGTTTGTAAACAACACCACGTGACACGTGACTGTTTGTAAACAAACAACTTATATATAGAAAATAAACACAACAAGTTCCATGTTATGTTAAAATTATATTTTCAAAAAAAAAGCACATCTGTTACAGCGTCTATGTGTAACTACGCGCGTTCTCATTCAAACACTATAACACTATCATACCGTAGCAGCAGCAGGTAGGACTGGAAGAAAAGCAAGCGCACGAGCAGAAGCGACGACACCAGTTGCACCATCCGGCCGTCGCGTTGGTAGCCCTACTACTCGTTGCGCGTTCAACTGGAGGTTTAAGAGTGACAAATGACGATTCTTTGTCGACGCGACTGCTAACATCAGCATCGGCAGCAGCATCGGCAGCATCGGCAGCAGCATCGGCAGCAGCGGCAGCAGCCTCGGCAGCAGCGGTAGCAGCAGTAGCAGCAGCTGTAGCAGCAGTAGCGTGAGCATTAGCAACAACAGCAGCAGCGACAGTAGCAAGGGCGGCAGAGCGGGCACTAGCAGCGTTATCAGCGGCGTCATCGGCAGCCGCAACAGCATCAGCAGCAGCAGCGTCGGCATCGGTGGCATGAGTAGCTGCATCGGCGGCAGCAACAGCAGCAGTCACAGCCGCAGCGGCAACAACAACAATGTCATCACAACCAGCGTCACTAACAGCCGCAGTAAATGCAGCAGTAGCACGCTGAGCAGCACTAGCAGCAGCAGTAGCAGAGGCTACAGCATCAGCTTCACATTCGCGCGCCGCTTCGTCATTCCGCTTCATGTCACGGTAGCAACTTTCCATCATGGGGATTTGCAAATTGAGGCGCGGTGCTGGTGGTGGTAGTAGTAGTAGTAGTAGTAGTAGTAGTAGCGTGAACGATGATGACGATGCCGAATACGGTTTCACTCCCCCTTATATACCCTTACTCCCCCCCTTTTTTTTCAAGCCACCGGCCAGCTGCCCCCTCACGGCAGGTCTTTAGATCAGCCTTAAGTCGCTTACTACGCGGCTCATCATCCCTCTAATCGCATTTTCCAGCCGCCGGCCGGCTGACTGCTGACGACAGGAGAGGGTGATTTGTTGACACACGCTGAGCCCATGACCCGCTAATCCTTTATACAGGTAACACGCGTTCAACTAATTACTCTATTGTATGACAGTCGGTACACGGATTTAATTTTAAACCACCTTCCCATCTGGATCCATGTCTGGCGGGGTGGAAGGATCCAGCTGAAAAGCGTGATTAGGGCTTTTGTTTCTCTTATGATAGCAGCAGGTCAGCATGCGACAGCTGAAAATGTCAGACTCGCCGCTCCTATAAAAGACTGAGATGCGTCTCTCTTTCCACACACCCTTCTACCATCGCCGCCGACACCGCCACCGCCGGCCAGCCGACCGCCGCCACCGCCTGCAGTCACCGCCATCACACCAGCAGGGAATTTCGAGCTGAGTCTGCTTATTGCTTTTTTTTTTTTTTTGAGCTTTTTGTTTTTTAAAATTTTTTATTTTCACTCAGTCTTTTTTGTTTCGGAGGAAAGAAATATGGCGCTGCAGAGGGCGCGAGTTTCTAAAAGACGGTCGCGCGAACAAAGTGCTCTCCTCAACTGCCCGGCTATTTTTTTATCTCAAAGGAGAGAGCGTCACGTAGTTGAGGTTCACGCTTCTCTTGAAGCGTACCGAATTCTCGAGAAATGCAAAGCTGAGCGCCATCGTCGTTATACAAGAGCGGAAAAGGAAAACGTAGCGACATGGCCGAGAGCCGTCTTCTCAGAACAGCATTTACTCTACTATTGCATAACAGCCGCTCTCAGCGCCCCCACTCGTTGGGCGTTTCATGAAAAGAAAGAGCGCCGCTACTCTCCTCACCCGGCCTCCTCTTATAAAGTGAGAATAAGTGCTATGAAACGATTCGACAAGCCGATCGGTTTCTTGGGAGCGACTGCAGCTCCCACTCGGTGGGCGCGCGTTGTGGCCGACGTGAACACGGTCTCTAAACGTTTCGACGTCGTCACTTGTTATCCCGCATATTGCAACGCAGCCGAATTGAAGAAGATAGGGACGCACTATTTTAAACCATACGCTCCAATATGTATTTGTCACCGCCGCGCTCACACGCCTTATTGCTTTTTCGAGACGATCGTGTCACAACACAGAAATAGAAAAAAAAGCGGCAAAGCGACGAGCTTTGCCTAAATGATCAAAAAAAATAAAAAATTAATCTCCTCCTCCTCCTCCTCCTCTTCTTCCTCCTCCTCCTCTTCTTCTTTTTTTAAAAAATAAATAAATATTTGTATCAGACTCCTCTGGAGTCTGATACAAACATTTATGACTATTGAGTGAAAATAGAATTTTATCGCAAAAAAAAAAAAAAAGAAAAAAAAGTCACTTCTGCCGCCGCTACTGTGACACCGGCCGGTATCAATAAAAAGGTCGGCTGACTTTTCTCCACAACCATTCACTACCGACCGTTCGAGTGAGAAACACAGCAGACAGTCAGACACACAACCGCTCTCTGACGCGTCCTGAAAAAAAACAAAAAAAATGTCCAGTAGTAAAAGCAAACTCTTCACAGAAATTCATTTCGACGCTCGACTACAAGGACCCTTTAGTTGTATCATTAGCGGTCCGTCGGGTTGTGGAAAATCGCGCTTGGTGGATCAATTTCTGAGTGACGTGAACAATTTGGTCACGCCGCCGGTGGAAAAGACTTTTTACCATTACGGCGAGTGGCAACCTCTGTTTGAAAAAATGCAAAATCAGTACGGTGTGGAATTCAGAGAAGGTCTTCCTAGCAAAGAGTCTATAGCGGGAGACATGGAAGTAGCAGAAGACGCTTTACGACCTCACACTCTACTGATATTGGACGATCTGATGAGCAGTTCCAATCAGCAAGTGGTAGCCGACATTTTTACTAAATACTCGCATCACTGGAACGTGAGCGTCATATACATCACTCAGAACCTATTCCAGAAATCACCCGACTTTCGAACTATGAGTCTGAACGCTCACTACATGATCGTTTTCAAGAACCCGCGCGACATGGGGCAAATAGCTAGTCTGTCTCGCCAGGTGTTTCCGTCCAACGCGGCGGCCCTCTCTAGTATATTTACCCATGAACTCAAGCGACCTCACTCATACCTCCTTCTGGACTTCAAGCAGTCAACACCTGACGATCTGAGAATACGCTCCTCTTTGACGTCCATACACTCTCAGCTAGTGTTCGTACCGCTAGACACACGGCTTGCTGACAGAGGTCGGAAACGACCGAGCTTCGACTCGGAAGAAGGAGAAGCAGCAGCAGCAGCAGCAGCAGTAGCAGCAGCAGACTCTTCTCTCCAGGTGGACGATCAATCCTCTGACGACGAGGAGGACGACAGTGAACTTTTCCAAACTCCGACTTCCTATAGGAGCGTGGCGAGTAAGAAAAGGAGAGGGCGCAACCGCCTAGCGGCGAGCTCGTCGTTCACGCCCTCAACAGGCCCGCCATGGGCAAACCAGTGAAGAGACTGACCAAGAAGGAAAAAGAAAAGAAGCGCGTAGTAGCTAGATATACCGACGTCAAAGCGCCCTCCAGTTTCACTAGCGTGACTAAACTCCAGAAACATCATTTTCGCCACCTGAACCCGGCCGTCATCCGAGATGCTTTAGTGTCGCTGGACGCCTACACTAAACATAAACCCATTCGGAGAAAATTCGCAAGGAACAAGACTATAACCGGCGCAATCGATCAGCAGTGGCAGATAGATCTGATGGACATGCAAGCTTTGGCGTCTCACAACGACCGCTTCCGGTACGTGGTGACGGCGATCGACGTTTTCTCTAGGTACGCGTGGGCCGTTCCCATTAAATCCAAGAGCGGCGCTGATGTCACCGAGGCCTTCCGAGAGATGACAGGCACTGGCGAGAGACGACCGCGCACTGTTCAGACAGACAAGGGGAAAGAGTTTTTGAACAAGATCTTTCAAGATCACTTGAAGAGCGAGGGCATAGAGTTCTTCACTGGCGAGAACGACGACATCAAAGCTAGTCTAGTGGAGCGCTTGAACCGCAGTCTGAAGGAGAAGCTGTGGCGTTATTTCACACACAAGCGCACGTATCGCTACGTAGACGTACTGCACCATGTAGTGTCTTCTTACAATCGCACTCACCACAAGACGTTGAAAATGGCGCCGGCTCAAGTCAGCTCGGAAAACAGCGAAACAGTTTTCTACCGACAAGATCTCCCAACTAACAAACAAATCGACGAAATATGGAAAAAGAAGAAAAAAACAAAGACGTCCGCCGTCGACGTCATCGCTCCGGGTGACAGAGTGAGGATGTTGAGAACTAAAGGCGCCTTCGACAAAGGGTACGAGGGAAACTGGCGCGAGGAAGTGGTCGACGTTGCTAAGACGTTGGGAAGCAGAGGGTTCGAGCTGAAAGACGACAAGGGCGAGGAGATAAAAGGCGTCTTCTACCCGGAAGAGGTTCAGAAGGTGTACAAGAGTCGTTACGACAACAACTACCTGATAGACGAGGTGTTGCGCCGCAAGACCGTCGACGGTAAAGAGTTAGCTTTCGTACGTTGGTTAGGTTACGACGACAAGTTCAACGAGTGGATCCCCGTCAAAAAAATAACGTAGAAAAAAAAAAAAAAAAAAAAAAAATGAACATCACTCTACCTAGCAACAGCTCTATGGAGTATTATCCTGACAACAGCTTGACGTCTTTCCGAACTCACTTCGACTCGCCGCTCCTTCTGCCCGAAGCGTACGAAGCGGCTCTGACTGAGATCATCCTCCCTACAGAATGGACTAACGTGCACGACGACGACTTGATCATCGTTGTTCCTCTGCGCACCAAAGGTTCGCTAGAGGAGGCGATCCAGGTTTTAAAAGAAACTAAATTCTCCGAAGGAAGAAAACCACAGGTAGACTGGAAGAGAATGAAAAACCCGAACGGTCTGAGCAAGCTAACGTTCAGCTCAAAATTCCCGCTGAGCTGGAAGGAAGCGAGCTATGTAACGGTGGAAGAGATATCAGACACGTCGGAAGAGCAGCAATTGAAACCGGAAACAAAAAGGTTCAAGAGAGAGGTCGACTTGAGACAGACGAATGCCGTATACAAGCAGTTCTTGTCCCCGGCGGTGAAGAAGAAGACGATCAGCGATCAAGCAAGACAGATGATCGAAAAGATGGAGAAGGACATGGGAGTGCGCAGTTTCATGCCAAACATATTCGAGATACCTCCTATTTTCACCGGAAGCAACCACACCCTAATCGAGCGCTTGAGTGAGACGTTGCGAGATGACAGACTAGAGGGCGACAGCTTCTTGCTCAAACCGATGCGGATCTTATCGTACGACGCCAAGACGAAACGCGTCACCATCAAACCGCCGAGACACTGTGCTGTCCTGCTGAGTCAGCATCTCGCATGCGTTCTAGGCTTCGGAGAGAAGACGTGTTTCGCGTCGCCGACTACCGGCGCCTACTCGATGGATGTTTACGGGGACGTGCACTCTGTGTACATATACACCGACATGATCCAGGAGAGACGTGTGGGCGACATGCAAGTGCCGCTGTTGCGCTGCGTGGCGGTGGACAGAGGCGGAAAGCGTCGAGGTGGCGTGCAAGCTATCAGTTTTCCCCATTTGGATTATTTCCCCTTGAAATCCAAGAGGTTTACCGAGGTCGGCATCTATTTAAGAGACCGATCCGGTCATTCCATCCCATTCGGTAGAGGCGAGGTGACCGTGACACTTCATCTGAGACCTATTGAGCGCTGAAAGAGAGAAAAATGATGCGTCAACGCGTTCCGTACTTTCCACCCAGGCGCACCGTCGGCAGAGGGTACAGCGATTACTACAACGCGCAGCTGGGCAACGGCGTCAACGTGTACAGCGGGCGATCTTTCCAGAGCGGGCACGGTTTGGGCGGCGCTCTGTTAGGTCTGATGCGCTCGGCTACCCCGCTATTGAAGTCGGTGGGAAAAACGCTGCTCCGCGCCGGTGTGGGCGTAGCTAAAGATGTGCTGGCGGGTCGGACTTTAAAGAGCAGCGTGAAAGACCGAGGCGCAGGCGCTCTGAAGAGACTGGCGAGTACGGCGTTCTCGGGAGGAAAGACGCCTGTCGCGTCTAAGAAAGGGTCGAAACGTCGCCGGCATTCTCCTCAGACGGGCGGTGGCTCTTGCAAGAGACGTAGAGGGGATGTATTCGACCGGTAAGCGCCTAGGCGTTCAGGTATAAATAAAAAGACTGGAGGCGGCCGGCGTCAGTCTGTCGGCCGCGTGAAGAGAGAACACAATGGCTTACGTACACGAGAGCAGTAACGAGTGCGCGCTCTCTGAGCTCGACCTGCACACCGTAGCGCCGACTCAGACTACTATCTTAAAGTCGTCTTTCCTGGGGATAGAAACAAAAAACTCTTTAGAGGATGGAGGTAACATAAATTTCACCATCAACAAGTCGCAAGAGTACATAGACCTGAACGAGAATTACCTTCATCTGGAATGTCAAGTGCTGAAAGCGAACGGAGCGGCGATCGAGGACACCGACGCGGTAGCTCCGGTGAACAACTTGGCTCACTCGCTCTTCAAAGACGTCCAAGTCTCCATCGGGGGTTTCAAAGTGTCTGGCAACACCGAGACCTACCCTTAGCGAGCTTACTTGGAAGGGTTACTCAACTACAACAAATACGTGAAGGACGGCGTCATGAGCGCCCAGGGGTGGCATGAAGATACGCCCGGTCAGTTTGACACGTTGACTGACACGAATGCGGGGTACAAAGCTCGCAAGAAGCTAATCTCCAACAAGCGCTTTTCGCTGATGGCGCGACTGCACTTTGACCTGGCTCATCAACCGAAGCTCATCGTTGGAGAGACAGAAATCAATCTCACTCTGAAACAAGCGGCGCCCTCTTTCTATCTGATGTGCGCCGCTGACGGAGGCTACAGCTTGAAGATCTACAAAGCAAAGCTCTACGTGCGACGCGTGCTGGTGGCGGACGCTGTAGCGGAAACGCACGAGAGAGCGGTGATAGAACACGGGCCCTTCGACTACCCGGTGAACAGAGTGGAGGTGACGACGTACGCCATCCCTCAAGGTAACAGAGATCACAGCTACACGCACTCCAACACAGGCCAGCTTCCCAAGTCGATGATGATTTGCTTCCTTGACCACGACGCCTTCAACGGTAGCTACACCAAGAACCCGTTCGAGATGAAGCATTACGACATCAGCTCGCTTCAAGTGATAGTGAACGATCAGAAAGTGCCGAACGACGCCTACGTGCCCGACTTTAAGACCAAAGCGGCCGTGAGAGAGTACTTGGCGCTACACACGGAAACGGGGATGTACGCGCTCCTGCGGTATTTCATACGATCAACTCCTGAACGGTTACATGGTGTTCCCCCTCGACTTAACCCCAGACAGATCGCACGACGGGTGTCGCGTGAACCTTATAAGAGCGGGTCAGCTGAGGGTGGAAGTCAGTTTCCGCTCGGCGCTACAAGCGACAACAACGGTGCTACTCTACTTGGTGTACGACAACGTCGCCGAGCTGACCCGAGATCGACACCCCGTCACCGACTACCACATGAACTGAAGACAAGACGGCGGTACTTGGCGTATCGTATGAACACGCTTGAAATAAGCAGAGTGTTGAAGGAAAACGTTCACACAAAACATCGTTTCCTGGGCGTTTTCTCTTGTGACACTATTCCGAAGCACCCTATCAAAGACACTTGTTTCGTGAGCAACACAGATCCGCAACATTTACCAGGTCAGCATTGGGTGGCGTTTTACGTGTCGAGCACGGGTGAAGTGTACTACTTTGATTCCTTCGGCTTACCGCCGCTGAGTGCGGAGTTCTTGTCTTTCGTGGAACGCTCTGCTCCGTTCAAGTGGCAAAGAAACCGCATTCAACTACAAGACACTTCTGCTGACACCTGTGGACCTCATTGCGTTCATTTCCTAATTGAAGCATGTCGAACAAGAAACCCCAAGAAGTGCGTCATGCGCATGAGCAAAATCCCAAAGCTGAGCGACCGGGCCGTGAGTCAGAAGCTATCGATGATGCTGTTGTGACGGGTTGTTGCGATGGCGGCCGTTTCATGGAGGCAAAGATTCTCTGCCTTGCCGAAATGGTGTTGGATTTATCCAAAGTCGTGCAATGTCTATTGGAGAGAAGTCGTCCGGGGTGTGGTGGTGCGAGTGACGGCGGCGTGAGACTTTGCGGCCTGTTGAGTTGCTGCAAATCGAAGAAGCAAGCTAAAAAAGCATAAACTTGTGTGTTTTTTCTGATTGAAATGAAAATAAAGAATAAAATGAAAAGAAAAGAAATTATCTTGTTGTGTTTTTATTTCTATATATAAGTTACATAACTTTTTTTTGTTTGTTTGTTTACAAACAGTCACGTGTCACGTGGTGTTGTTTACAAACAAGAGAGCCACGTGGTGTTGTTTACAAACAAACCCTAAGTAGGTCACGTTACCCTAGTTACCAGAATGCCGGCTTCTGATTGGCTGAGCCTAAGTAGGTCACGTGACGTAAGTAGGTCACGTTACCATGGTTACCAGAATGCCGGCCTCTGATTGGCTGAGAGCTTCTAGTAGGTCAGTTGGTCACCCAGAATGCTGGCTTCTGATTGGCTGAGAGCCCTAAGTAGGTCACGTTACCATGGCAACGGGTCACGTGACCAAATGGAGGCCTCTGATTGGCTGCATGTCGATTGAGTAATAAACAGTACTTAACTATAGTCCCGTTCCGATACATACTATACTACTGGTGTCGCCCTGTCGTACCTCTACAGTGCCTACTGGCCTATAGTCTGTCCCCAAATGTCTGAGGTTGAGGGGAGTCTACACATTTTATCAAATAATTATATTCGACATGAGACACAATAGGGGTCATTCATAAAGTATGTCACGCAAATTTTGGCCATTTTCAAGACCCCCCCCCACCCCTTTGTCACACTTTTCCCCATACCTCCATCATTGTGGACCAACGCCCCCCCCCCCCCATCCCCTCAGGTGTGATCAACCCTTAAACCCCCACCGCCCCTATATATAGAACTGAGTACGGTACCTGTCCCAACTCCACTCTGACTGTCGCTGGAGGGTACCGAGATTTGCGCCTTCAACGATGTTCTGATAGAAACTGTTTTGCTCACCTTGCCTGAGAATCTCCAGTCCTTACAGAAGCTTATTGAGAGGCAGTGTTTCCATGCAGGTCCTCGGGATCCACCCCGGGATCCTCCACTGGTCCGCCCCTGCCCTGGTGGGGGTACACCGGTCCGCCCCTGCCCAGGTGGGGGTCTGGGTCCCGAGTCTGGGTGTAATTATGTTATGCAAGCAGGGACTTGTGAGTGAACCATGCATTATTGTTAAGGGCGTGATCATCTTTTATCAACGGGGGAGGGGGTACAATGGCATGCGGATGGCCCAGTTGGATGGGCGAACATTTTGTATCTTCCTAGAGGGGTTGAAATCCCCCCCCCCCCCCTCCCCGACTGATCGAAAATGGTTTGTGGGGACCCGAGGCTGAAAACAGGTGACATTTGTTTGTCCAAGAGAGGTTAAACTTAACCCCCCCCCCCCCCCCCACCATCCCCACCTTTCTAGGGCCCCCCTCATCCCCCTTTTTCTAAAACATGATCACTCCCTTGGCCATGGGTGTTGGTGAGCCATGACTGACGGGGCAAGCTGCAGGCATCTACCTGAGTGTACCTGGGGCTGATTGGGTTTGATTGGTGAGAGTTGACACACATAGTATCATGTGACATAGCCTATACACATGTACTGGACAGTGTACCTAAACATGTATTCAGTTTGGAGCAGCTCAATGCGTGTATGATGCATATCTCCTTCACCACTGACGTCCAAGGCGGGGATCCAACAGGTAAGTTACCACATCGAGCTGTATGTGTCTTTCCATTTGCATGAAGCCTGTAGCCAGTGTTCTGGTGGTACAGAGAGTGAGGAACCTCCTAAGTAAGGCCAAAAAAAAAAAAAGGTTTGTTTCCGGTCACCTGACCGGGTCTAGCAAAAAAGTGCCGGGTCCCCCTATTTTTTTTTCAATTTCTTGAAAATTTAGCTATTTTCCAGTTTTTAAGGTCTATAAATCGGACAATTATTAAGGATTTTAGAGTGGAAACTCTCAAATCAGGCTTAAAATGGTGAAAAGCAAAAAAATTTAATTAAATTTTAAAAATCTTAAAAATCGGCCGGCCGGGCCTAGCTTTTCAGACCATGTTACCGGAAACCAACCTTTTTTTATTTTGGCCCAATGTACCTGTTTGTGATAGATCAGGGATTTGGGTAAAATGCCACATTGGGGCTACATTATGAAGATAGCTTGATATATCTAAGCCTTGATAGACAATTCGCTATTGTTTAAATATACATTGAAAGCACCGCTACCCCCGCCCTCCATTCCCTCACATCCTTCCATTTGCACATATATATTCAACCTAGTACAATGTGCCAGTAGCTCCCTGACACACTCTACCCCCCCCCCCCCCCCCGCCCTGTGCAGTGACCTGGTGGGTGTGTAGCCTTTACTGACGGGCACCCAGGCAGCACGACCCTGTGTGTGGGTGTAGGGCACTAGACCCACTCAGGGCCCTTCTGTAGGGCCCTCACAAAGGGCTTCTGGTGGGGCCCAGCAGGGGGCAGGTCGGTGGTGTATATTAGAGGGGGTGAGGGCCCCTCCCACCCTGCACCCATGGGTGGGTTAGCACAGACCCTCCTGTGTGTACACCCACACACTGCCACACATACAGGGGGCAGGGAGACATGCACACACGCCCTGGAGAAAGGTCAGCAACGACCACCCATTTACCCTCCCACAGACAAAGGGTAGATTCACCATGAGCCGGACACATACCCTGAGACAGACAGTGAAATTTAAGGTTATTCATCTACACTACGACTTCAAATGTTAGCAGCCTTGAAAGAATAATACTTAAACTTTACCATTATTCACAAATTAAGACATTAAAATGCTTGAATACCGACAAGACCAAGTGTCCGTCTCAAGGTATGTGTCCGACTCAAGGTGACTCTACCCTACAGAGAGTTAGTGCACACTCACCCAGACACATACTGCTTCCCAGCCTCCTCCCACAACTATATAAGATGTATATCTATTTTATAATGAAAATATCCAGGAATTTATAAGCACCTATAAATCGAGGGTAAAATTGTGCCAATATGTATCTACACATGTAGAAACCTGGGGAAACTGGTGAGGGGCTGTTTTCATGCTTGATACCAAGGGCCAGGTAACATGACAAAATATATCCACTCTCCAGTCAGTATTACTCTAATAATAATACTATTTCCAGAGAAGTAGCATACTGATATAGGGTTGGGGGACAAGTGGGGTGGTATAGAGGGGCCCTGAGTAGGGGTTGCAGTATAAAATTACCCCCGTCTAATAGTTACCCTACAGTATACACCCAGTGAGTGTATCAATGTCCTCCCTGACACCCCCCCCCCCCCACACCCCTCAGGTACATCCACTTGTACCCCACCATTCAGCTCTAATAGCTCTACACAGCACAGATATTGACTGTCTGTCTGCCCTGATTATAGAGTTCTAGAACTCAATGAGAACTGTGAGGTGGTGGTGGGTGGTAATATGAAGCTGGAATACACCATTCCCCAACTTGGTACCAGAACCCACTCACCAAGCCCATCAATGCCATGCTTTTTCTTTGCCTGAAGAGGGCCCTTTTTAAGTGTATGGAGAAATATCCCCGAGAAATAGATACGTGGAATTTGGGTATCATTATTACATGTACCTTGCATATACAGGTTTGTGCAAGGGCGGATCTTGGGGGGCGTACCCCCCCCCCCCCTTTTACTTTTGTGTATATTTTTCTGCACTAAAGTGGTTTCAATACCTCAGTACATTGCTTATATCAAGCCCCCCCCCCTCCCCCACTTCCCAAATTCCTGGATCCGCCCCTGTGTATGTGTGTGGGGAGGGGGTCACATATCATTTCCAGCTATATAATATGTTAGTGCCCTTCCCATGTCTGTATGGCATGGGGGTTTCACCAAGGGAATGTAACGTTGAGTCCTGCCCAGACTGCTACCACAACTAGGTAAGAGTCCTTGTGGTACCTAGTCCTACCCAGACTCATGTCACAGCTAGGTAAGGGTCCTGGTGGTACCTAGTCCTGCCCAGACTCATGTCACAACTAGGTAAGGGTCCTGGTGGTACCTAGTCCTACCCAGACTCATGTCACAACTAGGTAAGGGTCCTGGTGGTACCTAGTCCTGCCCAGACTCATGTCACAGCTAGGTAAGGGTCCTGGTGGTACCTAGTCCTGCCCAGACTCATGTCACAACTAGGTCAGGGTCCTGATGGTACCTAGTCCTGCCCAGACTCATGTCACAACTAGGTCAGGGTCCTGATGGTACCTAGTCCTGCCCAGACTCATGTCACAGCTAGGTAAGGGTGCTGGTGGTACCTAGTCCTACCCAGACTCCTGACACAACTAGGTAAGGGTCCTGGTGGTACCTAGTCCTGCCCAGACTGCTGCCGCAACTAGGTAAGGGTCCTGGTGGTACCTAGTCCTGCCCAGACTCCTGACACAACTAGGTAAGGGTCCTGGTGGTACCTAGTCCTGCCCAGACTCCTGCCACAACTAAAATTAATGGGCGTCTGGACTTATAATCTGTTGTTTTTTTGGTTGTTTTTTTTTGGGGGGGGCAAGAATCGGGAGGGGGGGCAAATGTCAGAGGGGCCATGGGTCCGGGGGGCCAAAAATCAGGGTGCCAAATGCCAGGGTGCCAACTGTCCCAGGGGCCAAAAGTCCCAGCACCGTAGAGGGCCAAGGGGGCCTACATAAAGAGAAAGTATGTATGCCCATTTTCTCCAGAAATTGATCCCCCCCCCCACCCCCTGAAGTTCTTGTACACATTTTAAAAAAGGGTTCATGTACGCAAATTTCTTCAGAAATTAGACTCCCCCCATCCCCCTCGTGCGTACATACTTTATGGAAGCCCCCCAATATGAGGGCCCCAGACGGGTAAAATCGACAAGGTGACAAGACCCTGTTTTAGCCTATATGGACAAGAGACAAGGGAGCGCAGGGAGTTGGCGACAAGGGACAAGACCACTTCTTAAAATCGACAAGGGACAAGACCAATTTCTTAGGATCGACAAGGGACATTGGCCTTTCTTATATTTGTCAAGTGACACAGGTACACTGATAAAATGAAGGGATCCAAACTTGTCAAAAGGTCGTCTTATAAGAATAGTTTAGGGTCTTTAAAGTGACGGTCATAAAATAAACGAGTTAAAGGTTGTCTATTTGATGAACTGTCTTGTTACCATCCCACAAGACAAGACTAGGGTCATCTAACTGACAATGTTAGCCCAGGCAGTGGCCCACTCCAAGTGACAAGTCTAAGGTTGTCAAATTCACAACCCAGAATAGTTAACCCTTTATTGGCTGCAAACTGCTTTAAATGTGCTTGAATCCCTTTGTCAGCATGATGCATGAATGTAGCCCTGGTGAGTCTATTCGCCAAGCCTGCATTCATGCACCTTTGGAAATGAATCAACAGTTGGGCGAGTATACTTGCCAAGGTTGAATTCATGTATTATGATCACATAGAGCATGGCACCTTAAAGCACTATGCACCCCTTAGAGGGTTAACCTGTGCACTATAACTTCTACTTCACTGCAGGTGGAGCTAACTGGGTTCTGCCTAGGCATAATTGTTGTCCATGTCTGTCTATATTTCTGAGGTTTATAATAGCTAATTCATACAAACATAGAGGTATGTAGGTTAGGGGAATTCCTGCCATATCCCCAAGTCTATATTGAGAGTATTTCTACCCTTTAGTTACAGACTGCTAACACATATGTGGATGTCATACCAATGGGAGTTTCCTTGCAGCTATTGTACCATAGAAATAACCACAAAAGAGGTGTCTGTGCCCTACACATATTTGTGTTGTCTCAATTATAACAAAACATTGATTCCTTTACCTTTTCTAGCATCCCCAATAGATAAATCTCAGGATTTTCCATAACATGAATGTGTATTCCCATAAATATGAATAAAATCAACATAGAAATTATGCAATTCATTCCCCAACTTTATACAGAATGCATGTTATACTGATGCCACCTACAGGGAAAATCCTGAATCAGACCCTGGTTGACGAGTCTAGGGCTGGCATGAGTCAGGTTTTGGGCTGGCACATACCAAGTGTATCTTCTATCTGACAACTACAGCTAGAGGACCCACTCTCTTGTCACTTAGAAGAGTCTGCAGACGAGTTTACTTTTTGAGTGTACGTCTGGGGCCCTAATATGGTCATAGTAGCACCAAGTCTGTACACACCAGCAGCAGTTTGGTGTGGGAGTGGCTAACGCCTACAGTACCTAGATATATAAGGGATCCAGTGTATGGATCTCTCAGATCTGAAATTACCAGATGTAACCTGATCTGTGCACCAATCCCGGCATGCTGTGGTGCAGGACACGTGATCAGGGCGTCCCTTTCACACAGTAAATGACGTCATTATAGTCACAAGTCATATCAAGGCAGGTATCAAAGTATGGGGGAGATAGATTATGGGGATGTATCCCTTAATATGTAGAGGTCTAATAGGGTTTTGGTGGGGATTGTCCTTTGAAGTTAAGTAACTTCATCAATTAATGCTATCTTATTATTTCAAAGTTTGACTGTCCCTTTATGATCTACCTGATTGATTTAGATGTGTAAATAAATCGCCCTTTTCTTGTGTGGACACATAGATGACAGTCGCTCTGCAAAATAATAACATTGACTGTGTAATTCTGTGATACATCGTAAATTGTAAGTTGGATGCATTCCAATATGTGGGTGGGCTCCTTAGGAATCCAAATAAGGTGCACAGGCCACCACAATTGCCCACTATGTCGCTTTAACGTTCTGCCAAATGGGGCCCAGGTGTTGCGGTGTACCCTAGTGTACAGAATACCTGCACACATTTATATAGGGACAGTGTCCGTTGGAAGTATATACCATTTACCCCAGCTTTGCCGACCCTACAATTGAGCGCTGTCTGAATTACAAGTCCCCCCGGTAATAAACACATAACAATCTGACCTTACGGAAGTCAAGATGGCTGCCACGCGTCAACCACGGCCGGGAACCAGCACCCAGCATGACGAGGCAGAAAAACAAAGATGGCGTTTGTATTAGTTTTATTACCCTGTCCCCGCACTCAGTCTCTAATCTGACACCATCCGCGTTCAGAAGACGCTAAGGACAGTTCTCCAGCCTACTGCAATGGCAGTGTGTGTTTTCTTTTGTAGAAAATTTCGCGTTTTTTTGCTTAAGAAAAAAAAGAAAAAAACGGGGCTAGTTTCTCAATATCAATTTGTGAAAATTCCATAAGGGTATTTTGGAAACATACAAATTGGTTAATACCCCTCTACGGTAAGGTCTGTAAGCAAAGGCAGCGTTTTGTCAGAAGGAAGGTTTTTTTTAGGGGCCCAAATGTCAGCGTTTTTCAAGGACAGAGGTATATTTTTCCACAGAAAAATTGCGGTCAAAGGTGGTGTTTGTGCAAAGCCTGAACGTGGATGGTGTCCCATGTAAACCTGTAGTGCTGGTCGGGCTTTATTGTCAGTTGATGGGTTCAGGGGGCGTACAGGACCTTCCCTGGGATCCCTGAGGCCGTCATGTGGCGGGAAACTTCACAGAGTTTGAATACGACAAATGTCGTCTGCTAACGAAGTGTCCCCTTGATGATGTGTGGGACAGGGAGAGGCTTGTCATCTGCTGCGGGTAGGATTGGTTTATAACACCTCATCCAAATTAATCCAGCCTGGCCCGGGGGTGGGGGCCGGGGGTGGGGGTCATTAATACAGGGGTAGGTATAGGGAGGCTGATCAGGTTAGGGCAGAGTCTATATACCGACTGTAGATTCTACAGTTTGAATGGGCCTGAAAATAAAATTTGAAATAAAAAGTTGTGTTCAAGTAACATGACCAAAAAGAAAATAGGGTCGGCAGGTTGATTTTTTTCCGCCATTTATTTTTAAAGATTTTTGAGAGAAAATTTCTGCAGTTTCTCATAATTTCAGTAAAAAGAAATTCCGAAAATGCCTTTTAAAAAATAGGGTAGAGCCAAAATAAATAATTTAGCTTCTTAGGAAGTGGGTTTGGCCAATCTACAACTTTGAAAGTACTAGCCACAAGGCCTATGTACACAGTAGAAGATATAGAATTTACAGTTGCATCATACAAAGTGTTATTATCATCTCTTAGCTATGTTTTTCTGGGTGTGTGTTTTTTTCTTGGGGGGGTAGGGGGTCCTTTCTCTTTCTCTTTCCTTTTTTTTCGGGGGGGGGGGGGTGGGGGGGTCTGTTAACTGATAGTGTATGGTGTACTGTTGGATGGGATGAACTTTATTAATTACCTTTTGGGGGTCGTAAATATGAGGACTGGCCACATCCAGATTTCTCCCACGCCCCAGTTCCCTAATAATAAGGGTAACGGTACGTCCACCATCTACTGGCCATTTGTGACTAAATCTAACAGCACCTATAACAGCCCAGAAAATAGCATGGGCGGATCAAGGGGATCCGGGCATGACGCTTTTCGGTACTGTGGTGTTTGAAGGACAACCCCCCCCCCCCCCAACTACCCCCACCCCTTTTTTTCAAATTCCTGGGTCTATATGTATGGATGTGTGTTCATAGGGACGAAAATCTAGGTCAGTTGCGCTGGATTTGTCAATTTCTCTCTTTGAAGCCACTTGATAAATTTTGAGCTTTAATCTGAGACAAACTTGTTTCATTGATTATCAACCCCCAAATGTCCCATATAGTGACACAGTGACATGTCCAATGGTGTGGCCGTGCCCCTGCCCCCGCACTCTCAGACAAAAGTGACACCTATGCTCGTTCCCAAAAACGAGAAAAAAAGGGTGTTTTTTCACCCTCTTCCAATGTCCCCGAAATTAAGAAAAAAGGGGTATTTTTCCCAAGAAAACTTCTCGTTTTTAAGAGAAAAGGGGGTATATTTAGAGGCCATGTTCTTGGGATTTATCAAAAAGGGGTATTTACCACCCACTTTGATCAAAGGATGTGGGAGAATTCCCAATATGTGGTCTAAAGTCAACACACAAGGGAAATGTAGAACCAGAGAGGGAAGGGAATTTTCTTGAAATTTCAGAAAAAGGAGGTGGCGAAAATTATGTCAGCGTTTTGTAGAAATAGGGGTGTTTTTTTACCAAGAAATATCCGTGTTTTTCCACAAAAAGGGGTCATTTTCTGACCCGAATTCCGTGGGAAGGGGGTATTTTTGAGGAGGGGGAACGAGCATGATGTCATTTCTATCTGAGAGTGCGGGGGCTGGGGGCCGTGCCTTCTGAGGTCATATTGGTATCACAATACATCCAGATGCGTGACATCACCAACCAAAGCAGCAACCAGGAGTACCCAGACTGATTCTATCCTAAAGAAGGCCCTATTTATGCCCCCCCCCCCCCCCCCCCCCCCCCTCAATCAGTGATCCGCCATCACCAATCGGTGAGTCCATTAATTAGTCCAACTGACGCAAGAGGGCGCTGCGGTCAGTGATGGGGGCGGGCGCCATCTTACTTTTATCTCTGGGGGTGAGAGGTAGGGTGTGTGTGGGGGGGGGGGGGGGGGGTGTAATGGTGATTGCCCCATGAGGGGTATAAAGCTAATCACCACACCTGGACACGGGGTGTTCACAGGTACAAATTGTCAGCCCCTGATAGGATCTGCCTTGTTAGAGATAGCATCACTGTGTAGGGGGGGTTGGTGGTGAGATAGGTGTGTTGGGTGCACACCTGAGGGTGGGAGAACGGGCTGTAGGTGGGGGCAGCTAGACGGGCTGAGGACGACATGTACTGGTATTAACACTCACACTTTCTGCCACTGGACAGGGGAATAGTGGTTAGATCTATATTATGTTTTCCCTTTCTCTGTCTATTTCTTCCCCGATTCCTTCCTCCTCCCCTCCCTCTGTCTCTGTCCCTGTATCTGTCTGTCCGTCTCTCTCTTCCTCCCGTCTGTCTGTTCTATGTTTCTGGCTATGTTATTGCCTGTCTGTCTGTCTCTGTTTCTGCCTCTGTCTGTCCCTCCCTCCCCCCCCCTCTCTTCCTGCCTCCCTTCCCTTCATCCCTCCCCCTCCCCTCTCTCCCTCTCTCCCTCCCTCCCCTTCCTCCCTCACCCTGTCTCTATACATGTCTCTCCTCTCCTCCTGTGCTGGTGCATGGCCCCTATACCTCTCTCCTTCTCTGTCTGTCTGTCTTTCTGTCTGTCTCTCTTCATGCCTCTGTTATTGTCTGTCTGCATCTGTTTCTGTCTCTGTTATTGTCTCTGTCTCTGTCTTATTTATCTCTCTTCTTCCTCTGTCTCCCCCCTGTCTCTCCCTCTGTCTCCCTCTGTCTCCCTCTGTCTCCCTGTCTCTCTTGTCTCTCTGTCTTTCTCGCTCCTCCCTTTTCCTTCCCTGTATGTGCCCTCTTCCTCTATCGCTCCCCCTCAAGGGCAGCACACAAAATAGATGTTTGTTTGTTTTTACACTAATATTGAATTAATGTATGTCACATGTCACTGGATCCAGGAATTGTCCAGGTCTAGTGAGTGGTGTGAGTGATGGTAAGGGGCGTGGTGGCCATCAGTTCCCACGGCACGGTAGGACAACAAGTAGAGGTAGGGACAACAAGTCAGTCTATGTCCTCCTGTCCCCCTGCTAAAAAACACAGCCTGATTTATGAGGTTAGTGTTGCCGTGACTAGCACAGGATGAATCCCCCTCACCCCTCAGGCCAATAAGAAAAGTTTGGTTTCCAGTAACCCGACCGGGTCTAGCAAAACAGTGCCGGGTCCCCCTCTTTTCTGAGAATTTTGCCACATGTCAGTTTTTTTACGGCACGTAAATCAGACAATCATTAAGGATTTTAGAGCGAAAACGCTAAACAGGGCCCTAAAATGTTGGAAAGCGAAAAAAAAATTAATACAAATTTTAAAAATCAGCCGGCCGGGCCTACCTTGACAAAAACCAACTTTGTTTCTCTTGGCCTCACCTTCCCCGGCCGGTAACCTCATCTGTGGTAGCCCTGGGACAGGTATGACACCTTAGTGAAGCTACACGTGTGGTGGCTTCCCCAGGCTCAGGGCTTCCCTTCTAATAAGTGTCACTCACTAAAGGCACGATTTATTGGGAAACAGATAATGGTTATAATAAGTTGGAGTTATATTCATGGTAACAGATGTATTTTACATGGGGGTAGAAAGGGTTGGTGATAATAGGATAATAGGGAGACAGATGTGAAAACATAATACTTAAGGGCCATCATAATGAAGGTATCTCTTTTTTATACACATACAATGTATATCTATATCTAAAAGTAAATTAAGGGTTTTACAGTAAGTGGGTCAAAGGTCATTGTGATCAGGGGTCATTACTGTCGTTGGGGCGCCCTGGGGGTGGGGAGGGTAGAGGGAGTATAGGGTAGGTATGAGATAGGCCTGAGGGGAGGGGAGGGGTGAGGCAGGGTGAGGTGGGGTGGGGCAGGGGTGAGGTGGGGGTGTGACTGTTTTCACCTACAGGTGGGAGGTGGTGGTACCGGTCAGTGGTGGTCAGTAGGGAAGGCTACAGGTGCAGCATAATGACCGCCCCTGGCAGGGGAAGGTGTTTTTCTTTTTTGTTTGTTTAGTTTAACATCCTAGTGACTAGTACAGAAGAGACTTTCTAAAGTTTAAGTTTTTTTTACAAACAAAGGTAGGCTGACAGCCTACCTTGGATGATTGTATCTATTATGATCCCACTCCTACACATTTAGCAAAAAAGGGGTTTTACCCCCTGGCACCACATAGACATGGTGTGAGAGGGACATGTCTTTGGTATGCAAGTCTACCACAGCATGGGAGAAGGCAACTATAGGTGAAGTCACGAAGCAATGCAGTCTCAAGCTGATAATTTTGTGGAGTGCAAGGTGTCTACAAGGTAGCATAGACCAGTGACTGCCACTGCACAGACTGACTGCAGGACCAGTACTCTAAGGTGCATTACTCAATTATTAAAATGCTTAAATATTGAAATGATCAATGGTGATTAAACATAGATTCAACATGGGCATCAACACAGAGAACTAATGCTTAGTTGAATTTTCAACAGTGTCTTTTATTTTGAAATCTCAACATTGAGTCATGTTCAATACATTTTCCCTGAGTGGTCCCATTATTTTCTTACTTGACAGTTTCAAATCTCAACGTTGAGAGGAAAACAGCAAATATGGAGCATAATATTTGATACAACATTCAAAATTGTGTGGAATTGGGGTTAAATCTTCCCTGAAAATAAAACATCCTTTCTTTCCTCAGTATGCAGTTTCTCTATTCATGTCCACAACACATTTCAACATCGTATATTTAGGAGATTGATGTTATAGGGAATGATGCTGACTGTGTGGGTAAGGAGGTGTGCCGCTCCCCACACCCCCTGTCCTGCCACAACTCTGACAATGAGAATAAAAAGGACTACCTGAGGGTTTATCAGGACGTGTTAATGAAGGAGGGGATGGGCAGGTGTGTGTGTGTGGGGGGGGGGGTAGGGGGGTAGGGTGACAGCTTCAATATTACTCCATGGTGTGACCAGTAAAGGGATTGAAAGTTAGATGTTATAATATAATAATGATGATATGACATGGTTATGATGTAGATTATATTAATTTGTGGCTTTTATGCGTGGATCTAGTGTAAGTGATGATCTTGTATGGGGACTAACTCTCTTGGTTTATCTTGGCCTTGCTTTTAGTAGAAAGAATGTAGGATGTTCCTTTTATCTAATAAATTATTTTATTTACAACTCTCCAACTGCCAATTAATTATGATTTCACAATAAATCCTACTTTTCAAATTGGTTACACATCGCATATGGGTCGGATCGAAAAAATATGCTGATCTGGGGGTACATAAGGACAAAACACAAAATTCACAATTTCACTTAACAATTTTATTTTCCTGAAAGGGTAGCATCTTGGCTTCCTGAAACCGCCGTGGAACTCTGTTTCGCCAAAGAATGCAGTTTTTATTCACCGTAGACCACATGCTACCCTAACACCGAGGCGTCTGTGACGTTAATGAATAGTGCACTGCAAGAAACTCTTTTAAAGTGACCTAGGTATTCCAAATTCATGGTCCTAGTTGGCTGACTAGGTACCATTAATCCTGGGAAATTTCAAAGCTGTAAGTCGTAAATAAAAAAAAATGTGGCACTTTCAATTATGTTGAAAATATTAAAATCCAAAGCATTCTGTAACACTTTACCAACTTTAGCCTAGTTTCCTTAATCTTGCTTTGTTTACCATTAAAATTACTGTCTAATGTCTTTAGTACATCTAGTTGCCAAAGCAATAGGTTTTAGGTGTGAGTTTCCGACCGATTGGTCACACTAGTGTGTGCAACATGGTACCAAGTACCCAGTTAACGTCACAGACGCCTCGAGTTCCACAGTAATAAACTAGATTGGTCACAGAATCATTAAAAGTGTTTAGAACATCTTAATACATTACACACATGTACAGAACAGGTTGGTGCATTGTTTAGAACCTTAATGGAAACATTTTTACAATTTTCAAAAAGTTCAAAAAACCAACTGTATCATAGCTGACGCGCGCGGCACAGAGCACACGGCCGCCCCCTGGAGGGACTGAAGGGAACTAACACAACCTGAACTCCCCCTAGAGTAGCAGCGGCTATACGGGGAGGTGGACTTACTTGCCCAATATACTAATGTTAATGTGATTAACATATATAACATTTACTAGGTTAACGTCACAGACGCCTCGGATATCTCTACCATAACAGTACTTTACTAGAACGGTCACACAGCCATCAGAAGTGTTATAGGCCTCCTCGTCGTCTCTCTTCTAGCGGGCCCGACTTTCCGCCTTGCGCTGTGCGCCCGTCTTTACCATTCCAGGCGGCAGCTTCGGTCGTACCATACTGCAAAGTAGACAACAATTTATGATTATTTAAGGGAATTTCAGAACTTTTAAATAAATTTGCAACATGAATGATAATTGCTAATTATTGGCAAATGTTCACTTAAGTTGATTGTATAATTAGACACAGGTGTATAGCAAAAGCATGGAGGATTTTGAGCACATCAGACAAACAGAAGTGGGTCTGCCCCAGCATTTAAGCAAAAACAGCCAGGGGACACAGAAGTTGGAAAAAAAAGTTTTAACTACTGCCAATACACCTTACTGGCTCTTTAGATATATAGTAGGGGCATGCTGTCTAAAAATATGGAGAGGTTGGGTGCAGGGGAACTACTATTTCCATTCAATTAACTGCTTTCGAGGCGTCTGTGACGTTAATGAAATGATCTATAAATATATGTAAACTTTGATAAATAAAAACATTTCTTGGTCAGGGCATTAGCTTACATGCCCCTGAAGCATGGTACGAAGTTACATTGTTCAAATCGATCAAATAGTCACTGTACAGTGACAATTTCATTTTCGTCGGAGGCGTCTGTGACGTTAACCCGAAAATGCATAAATTGGCTTGCAGTGGCCAGAAAAGGAGTACCAGCGTAAATATAGCCCACCAACATGATGAGGGGACTTAGTAGGAAGAGAATTAACCATAATATATTAAGTTCAGATAGCTTTCAGCTGAGTGAGAGTGCATTTTCTGACTGAAAATCAAATTTTTTTCCAAAATATGTTTTTAAAAGGCATGAAACATAGCCTTAGATACATGGGATTGCTACTAAACTGCATAGAGGCATAGAGGAACATCTATTCTATTGAATCAAGTTGATATGTACCCTCAGGGAAAGATAGAACGATAGCCAGAATGATTTTTCGCCGAGCCCGCATTAACGTCACAGACGCCTCCGCCGAGGGTGCACCGGTTAGAAATTGCGAAAACTAACATGGCGGCATCCATGACATTAATAAGCGAGCACTCGAACGAAAATAAACGATCAAGTCTACCTAAAATATACTGTTCTAAACGAAAATAAATGTATCAGCGCGGGCCTTGGTGCAAAATGAATCAAAATATAACATATTTTAGTCCGATCCCTTACCTTTCTCGGTGGAAATAGCTGAAAAAGAACTCTGAATTGTTGGTTTGGGAGTCGCTCCAGCAAGATCAGACGCTTCTTTGCTCGCCGAAACAGTACCCGGATGTGCGCCACTTCCGGTGGGTAACAGGAATGCCGACCTCGTTCCCACGCCAAATTTTGGGTTAACGTCACAGACGCCTCCGCAAAGTATAAATACCCCTCCCGCGGTGCCTGTTCGGTACATATCGAATCAAATGCTGTTGAGGATCCTCAAATACAACCCAATAGAGTACACAGGGTACAAGAAATATATATAAAAACATAATTAAACGCTGGAAAGGCTATAATGCTTGGAGGCGTCTGTGACGATAACTCGAGTTCCAATACACTATATTGCCCATAAGGGAGAGTAAAAGTGGGCGTGGCTCAAATTTTTTTTTACCATGAGCTCACCCATTGGGAGGCTCTAGATTGCTGGTAGTAAGGATATTTAGTGAATATTATTAATAAAGATATAGGCCCTTTTATTAACGTCACAGACGCCTCCGAAACATGTAGTCGCTACATTTGAAGGTCACTGTTGACAAATTTGCTTGGGATATGAAAGTGTAACGAGCTGATTTGTTCACATAACATATATAGCTACTAGGAAATGCTGTTTAGTGATAGTTTTTGATGTGTCAGTTGACATGAGGGCCTTGTTAAACATGGATAATTAGCTAAAAAACATGGATTTTAGCCATTTTTCAACTTTGGAGGCTCATAAATCAGCAAAAAATCATTGTATAAGCAAAATTATAATTTTTTCCGAAAGCCTAGAGTATGCCCTCTTATGAAAACCCAACAAAGACCATACTGGTGAATGTATTTTTATTATGTGGCTCTTGCAAAGCAGAAAATCCCCCAAAACCCAGATCAGCATCTTTTTTCGATCCGACCCATATACGTCTCAATGTTGAGTCTACATGGCCTGTTCTTGACTCCATTATCTGAATGATGCAATGTAGAAATATGACATACTTCCCTAAGAATAAATTACATAATGCAAAGTGTGCTTAAGAATTTGCATCAATGTCCATTAATGTAACGTCTATACTCTTAAATATAATCCTCGTCCTTGTGCTCTTCCCATAATGGTACTTAAAGGTTTAATTGTCCCCTGACTCCATATAAGGACATACAATAGTAACCTATAGGACCTCAAGACGCGCTTAGTGTTAATGCCTCGTGTCAGATACGCATGCGCACCTCTTAAGGTTGACATCCGGGTAAGGAGGAACTCTCCCTTGCCGGAGAACAGAAGGAGCTGCGTTTACCACCTTTTATATTGAAAACCTGTGTCAGGCCATCTCTGGTCAGCCCTGCCCCCTCTCACCCCTCAGTGAAAGGTGTCCATTGAGGCTCTCCCGTCCTACCCCGGTCCCTGTGCCGACCACAGGCCCCCTGCTGTGACTCTGTGAGGCCTAGTGGTGGGCACCGAGAAACAACAGACGGGGGGCGGCCCCTCTCCACTCTGCTCAATGCGCCTGGTTATTGGGGGTAAATGAAAGCCTCACAAAATGTGTGAGCCTTCCCCACAATGTCTGCTAAATATGTGTGCACTCTGATATTATAATAGGGCCCTCCTTCCTGTCTGCATAGAGCCGTCTCAGTAACCTTAGTCTGGTAGTACAAGGAGGTCCTGATTGTAAGTGAAGTATTGTTAATAGGGTATAAAACACACCCTATCAAGCCAAAAACAGGTCCCATCCCAGGAATGAAAATTACAATATCAAATAAGACAATGAAATAAACAAATAATAATAAAAAAGTAAAATAATAAATTAATAAAATAATAACACAGTTATTTTATAAAAAGATTAACGATAAATACACTTTGGAAACTAAACAAACAGTTGTGACACATGCAGGATTTAGCAAGCAGAACAAACAGCCACCTGTGGTTGATTTAAAGGTAGAAAGGCCCTGTCCCAGATCTAACAATGTCGTGTACAGAAGCTACTCCTCAGACGGGGTATTTAGCTTACATAAGCACTATCTGCTTTAGGCCTCACTCTGGGCTGTGGACAACCTAGTTATTTAGGCCACACAACACACCTGTTTCAGGTATAGGGTGTATGGGGAGAGGATCCGCGGTGAGGAGGTTTGAGCATTTCTTACTTTTTTTCTTTAAAAAAAATTGAAAATGAGCATTATGTACAGACAGTGACAGTTTGCTGCCATACAGTTCTTTGCTACCAGAAACTAGTCCCCCTCCCAGTAGCAAATCCTAGCGAATTCACGTGCCCCCCCCCCCCCTTAGACCCCCTGAAAATGAAAATTGATATGACTCCTAAACATAGGAAATGTGGTACAGGACCATGCCTGTGCCCCCCCCCCCCCCCCCATGACCAAATTGTCATAGCTGGACCCCCTCCCCCTAGACCACCCCTTCTGGATCCGCCCCCCCCCCCTCCCAAAAAAAAAGAAGAAAACGTCATTTAAAAAAAAAGGGGGGGGGGTAATGAGAACTTGAGGTGGTCCCTGTTAGATTGTACAAGGCCAGGTTACCTGAAACACACCCCTATGTGGCCTTAGGGTGGGAGGGAAAAGGGCAGCCGTGGGCCCTTCATTTTGGGATGTATAATTAGGTGGGACAGGTTGAATGGGGTATTATGATTGGGATTAATTAGAAGTATAGCCTGACCCTGACAGTCTAAACGTGGGCCCACCTGAGAGGGGTCAGGTAATTAAATAGCTGACATTCCAGTCGTCTCTCAAGGCACCTGGGAGTGGGAACACCTGGGTGAAGCAACTGGGAAGGGAGGACTTTAACTAAAGTGTATTGGGACTGTGTTAAATTACATCTTTATATTTTAAAGTTGAGAAAAAATGGGGTAAATGTTGTTGGTGTTGTCTTGGATAGATGCCCATGCACTGACCCCAGAAGTATGGGTAGACATGACCTAAAATAGCTGCTGGGTTTTTGTAATACACATGTACATTCAATTCAATCATTGATTTCTATACAGGGGGTGATCCATTAAGTATGTCACACCTGAGGGTGTGGGGGGTCTTGGTCCCCAATGATAGAGGTATGGGGAAATGCGTGAGAAAGGGGGGGGGGGGTCTTGAATATGGCCAAATTTTGCGTGACATACTTTATGAATGACCCCCATTGAATGTGTAAATGCCTGATGTAGTATACATATATGCCATGGGATACTAGGGTGTGTGTGGGTATATATATATGCATATATATATATATATATATATATATATATATATATATATATATATATATATATACATATATATATATATATATATATATATATATATATATATATATATATATGTATATATATGTATATATATATTTATATATTTATATATATATATATATATATATATATATATATATATATATATATATATATATATATATACACATATATATATATAGTGTTTGTTAGTGAAGTCACAATAGGTCGTTAGAAAGATCCCCCAAGCTGTCAATACTACTTTGGTTGAGTTTTGACAATTTCTTCTCCTTCTTTATCAACCACATTCAACAGAGTCATCCCAATTACCCAAAATAATAGACTTGAGGATGTGACTTTGTTATAAATCTCTGTCTGTTCAATGTCTAGCTTTAAAGTAATTTGAAAGTAATTATACTCCATTAGTTTAGGCCCAGGTGAGGATGAGATGTTTCCCCCATTAGGTTCTTTATTTACAGCCGCCTTGCTCCTAAATCAGGCTGGTGAGACCTGAAGGTGACAGGACCCGGCCCCGGGCACGGCCCACTATGGCTGACTAATTAGGGAAGGTGTACCAAGGTGCAGCAAAAACTGGGGATTTAGGCAGAAAAAGTACCTGGTACTATATGCATGGGGCTGTATAGTATATATGTATATAGGCTACTGTGTATCATATGCCTGTGTTTTAGGGAGGGGTCTATTTTTTTAACAGGGCCAAAAAAAAAGAGGTTTCCGGTAACCCGACCGGGTCTAGCAATACAGCGCCGGGTCCCCCTCTTTTGTTGAATTGTCTGAAAACTTTGTCAAATGTTAATGTGCATAAATCGGACAATAATTTAGGATTTTAGAGCAAAAACACTAAACCGGGCCCTTAAAAGGTGGAAAGTAAAAGAACATTTTTAGATAAAAATATATCGGCTGGCCGGCCAGGCCGAGCTTGTCTGACCATGTTACCCGAAACCAACCTTTTTTTTGACCCAGCACCAGGGGGTTGGTGGATTTTCTGTCCAAATTCTTTCGCTGAAAATGGGTAAAATTTGTTTGGTCTCTCGCCCCCCCCCCCATCAATTTTGTGAGGGGTCCAAATAGTTTGCCCCCTCCAGGCCCGTAACTAGGGGGGGTTCGTCGGTTCGAACGAACCCCTCCACAGCCCTGATGGACCAAAATAGTTCCACCCTAGCTGGCCTAAAAGTGGAGATAATTAGCTCCATGTCAGTTTTCGCGGCTTGTAAATCGGATAATTATTAAGGTTTCGAGAGACTGAACCATAAAAGTATGATCATTTTTTACTATACCTCATTCGAATTATAGTTTTCAGTACAAATCAGTCATTATATATGCATATTCTAAAATGAAAATCCAGTAAGTTCCACCATTGAATTAATATAGTTCCACCTTATCAAAAAACGAACCACCCCACGAAGAGGGCTAGTTACGGGCCTGCCCTCCCTGTAAAATGGTCAAACAATATTTGGTCCATCCCTCCTCCCTCTCCTTATCTCATTGTTCATCCATTTCCATATTCATGTGGGGTATAGTATATACTACCAATGTAAAAGTACACCATAGAACATGTGGGGTACTATATTTCACTGCCCTCTATGTGGGATCCATGCTTTATGCCAAGTTTTCCTGACTAAATATTACTCCACATCATAGAGTTATACCACTATGACCTAGTGGATCTTTATGTACTGTATACATGTGTAAAGAAGTACAACAACACATGTGTCTGCATGAGGAGGGTGCATGTATACACTGTTAAGAGTAAGTGGTGTAGCTGCACAGTATAAAATGAAGTATTTTTGATTTCCACTAGTTTATACTGTAGGTTGCACAATATTGTACAGCAGCTGAGCCTGTGGATCAATACAAAGACCCAGGGTTCGATCCCCAGTCAGGCTACCAGTGCAACAATTATTTCTCTGTTTTCCCTGTGCCTTTCTAACTTATTTCAAATGTAAATCTACCTATTTTTACATAGCAATACTAATCTTTCAAATTTTGAATGTGTACACTGTAATTCAGGTGCATACATATTGTGCCCAGTGTGGACTCGAACCCAGGACCTCCTGTGTGTGGGTTTAAGAGTAGGTGAGTGTAGCTGAAAGGTACGTAAAATGGAAACCAAAAATATGACCTTTTATACTGTAAATCTACAGCATACCCTACTGTGCAGCTACACTTACTTCTGACAGTGTGTGTAGCATGTAGGTGGGAGGTGGTTGACGCAGCCCAGGTAAGGGCAGCACAGGTGACAAGTGGCAGCCAGGCAGGTGAGAAAGGTGAGGGGACTCCTCCAGGGTTGAGTGATCACATGTACTCTAAAGGCCTCCCTACCATGCATACACTGACAGTATTGTCACCCAGCCGCGACTAAGGCCCATTTAGCAGCCATATAAACATTATCATAACATATAAAGGTTGCCATAACTGCGCAGTCACACATGACACATTCACATAGCATGTTAGACCTATGTTAAACACGTGGGAGCGTGTTAGTATAGGGACAGGGAAAATAACTAAATGGGAGACCAGTGCATGGGGAGATTGACTTTTGAGAGAGGGAGATCGAAGAGGTTATATATTAATTGTACTATTATAAGTTAAATGTATATGGCAAGAAAGGGGGCTGTTCCCAAGGTGACACGGTTAGCAACTCTAAGGCATAACATGCTAGATACTTTCTTATAATTATTATCATTTATACAGTTATAGAAATTATGTGAAAATATTTTCTGGAAATTAAACATATTTTTTTAGAGTCTAAATATATCACAATATTGTGAAATGAATTAAAGTTATTTATATGAAACAAGCCTATGTTATTGCTTCACTGACAGGTCATGTGGATGTTCTGACTTGTGGCAAAATGGTTTCACTGTTGAGGTCTGTATACATAGGACCCACCCTCCTGGTCCATGTTTGTTCTTGAGGTCTTCTGTCCCGTTCTTTTTTTATTGCTTCTGCTTTTCCTGTCTTGTGTTTCCACAATAGTAACATCACTTGTATCCCCTCTCCACATCTGGTGCACAATGTATATATAACCTCTGCTGGCTTACCCCAGCTCTCAATGGGCTCTTTTCTCCTTCTTGTCGCCCTTGTGGACAACACAGCGAAAGCCATTTTGTACCTTTCTCTTATGACAGAATGGGAAATACCTTCATCTTGTTGTTAGATCTTGATGTTATTGTCACCCTGGCTGCCCCAAATCTGATTTGGCATTGGCCTTTTCAGGGCGTAAATAATGCCATAAAAGTTCAATTCCGATTGAAGAGGGCTTGGTGTAAATAGAGGGATTGGGAGTGTGCTCGGGGATGGGCCGGGTGAGGATGGGGGAGGGGAGCAGCAGGGGGCGTACACTATGTCCACCACACACTGCTACAACTTACACTGCTGGTCTGTGACTCCTGGTGCTTTCTTTATTGGCTCTACTGACCCCTCCCCTCCTCCCCTCTCTCCCTCCCTCCCTGCTCCCCCCTTCCCTCCTTTGCTCTTCCCCCCTTTCCCTCTTTCCCTTCCTTCCCTACTCCTCCGTCCCTCCTTCCCTCCTACCCTCCTTCCTTTCTTCCCTCCTTCCCCCTTTCCCTCCTTCCCTCCCTCCCTCCTTGTCTCCTTTCCTCCTTCCTTCCTTCCTTCCTTCCTTCCTTCCTTCCTTCCCTCCTTTTCTCCTTCCCTCCTTCCCTCCTTCTCTCCTTCTCCCCTCCTTCTTCCCTCCTTCGCTCGTTCCCTTCGTCCATCCTTCCCTCCCTCCCTCCTTCCCTTCTTCCTTCCCTCCCTCCATCCTTCCTCCCTTCCTACTTTCCGTCCTTCTGTCCTTCCCTCCTTCCTTCCTGCCCTACTTCCTTCCTTTCCTCCTTCTCTTCTTCCTTCTCTTCTTCCTTCCTTCCCTCCTTCCCTTCTTCCCTCCTTCCCTCTTTCCTTCCTACCTTCCTTCCTTCCCTCCTTCATTCTCTTCCTCCTCCCGTCCTTCCCTCTCTCCGTCCTTCCGTCCTTCCTTCCTTCCTTCCCACCTTCCCCCTTCCCTCCTCCCCTCCTTCCGTCCTCCCGTCCTTCCGTCCTTTCGTCCCTTCCTTCCTTCCTCCCCCCTTCCCTCCTTCCCTCTTTCCCTCCTTCCCTCCATCCCTCCATCCCTCCATCCCTCCTTCCCTATGTCAGTATATGTGCATGTGTTGCTGGACAGAGTGTGGGGCGGGCTGTGTTGGTTTAGGGCGTGCATTATGCAGCTGCCTACCCCCCTCGGTGAGACTAAACACCCTCACTGACCGTGTCTCCCCCGCTGTGAGGCCGGCAGCACCCCGCCCCAGCCCCGCCCGGCCCCGCTCCCCGCCCCGACACGGGGGGAAGGGGGGGGGGGCAGAGGCAGAAAGAGACAGGGACAGAGGCAGAGACAGGAGCAGGTAGATAGAGACATGGAAAGACAGAGACAGGCACAGAGACAGATAGAACCAGTTAGAGGGCGATAGAGGCCGACAGAGGCATATAGAGGTAGACAGAAACAAAGACAGAGGCAGACAGAGACAGACAGATGCAGATAGAAGCAGACAGAGCTAGACAGAGACAGTCAGAGACAAGAACAGAGGCAGACAGACACAGGATAGAGACAGACACAGAAACAGCGAGGCAGTGGATGACAGAAAACATAGAGAGGCACGGGGACACAGAGAAAGACACAGTGAGGCACAGAGAGAAAGTCACAGAGATCCACAGACACACAGAGACATGGAGATAAAGAGACAAAGGAACACAGAGATCTACATCTTTGGCCAACCCCTGAAAAAGGTCACACCAAAAAGGCCAAGAGAAAAGGAGTAGCAAATGGTCAAGTACCCCCTTTGCCAGCCCCCCCCTCCCACAGAGTACATTGAAACTACTTGCTACGCTCAGGACACAAAGACATTCAGAGAAACACAGAGGGACACACAGAGATACACACAGAGACACACAGAGACACACAGAGACACACAGAGACACACAGAGACACACAGACACACACACAGACACACAGTGAGGGACACCGACACACAGAGACACACAGAGACACACAGAGACACACACACACAGAGACACACACACACACAGACACACATACACACAGAAACACACAGAGACACAGAGACACACAGACACACAGACACACACACAGACACACAGACACACACAGACACACAGAGACACACAGACACACAGACACACAGAGACACACAGACACACAGGGACACACAGAGACACAGAGACACAGAGACACACAGCCACAGACACACAGACACACAGACAGACACAGACACACAGACACACAGACACACAGACACACAGACACACAGACACACAGACACAGACACACATACACACAGACACACAGACACACAGACACACAGACACACAGACACACAGCCACAGACACACAGCCACACAGCCACACAGACACACAGACACACAGCCACAGACACACAGACACACAGACACACAGCCAAAGACACACAGACACACAGACACACAGCCACAGACACACAGACACATAGACACAGATACACACAGACACACACACAGACACACAGGGACACACTGGGACACAGATACACACAGACACACACACAGACACACAGGGACACACTGGGACACACAGAGACACAGACACACACAGACACAGACACACAGACACACAGACACACAGACACACAGACACACAGACACACAGACACACAGACACAGACACACAGACACACAGACACACAGCCACAGACACACAGACACACAGACACACAGACACACAGCCACAGACACACAGACACACAGACACACAGCCACAGACACACAGACACACAGCCACAGACACAGACACACAGACACATAGACACACAGACACACAGAGGCACAGAGACACACAGGCACACAGAGACACACAGGGACACAGATACACACAGACACACACACAGACACACAGGGACACACTGGGACACACAGAGACACACACACAGACACACAGAGAGACACAGAGGGATACACACAGGGGCACAGTGACACAGCGACACGCAGAGACACGCAGTGGGACATGGAGAGACACACATATGGACACACAGATGGACACACACAGACACACAGGGACACACAGGGACACACAGACACACAGAGACACACAGAGACACACAGAAACACACAGACACACACAGACACACAGAGACACACAGACACACACAGAGACACACAGGGACACACAGTGATACACAGGGACACACAGGGACACACAGGGACACACGGAGACGCACAGATACACACAGACACACACAGACACACACAGACACACACGGACACACAGGGACACACAGGGACACACAGGGACACAGATGGACACAGAGACACACACACGGGCACACAGGGGGAAACACAGAGACACACAGATACACACAGAGACATACACACAGGGACACACACAGACACACAGGGACACACACAGACACACAGAGGCACACAGGGGGACACAGAGACACACAGACACACACAGACACACACACATACACAGACACACACAGACACACACAGACACACACAGACACACACAGAGGGACACAGAGACACACAGGGATACATAGAGGGACACACAGAGAGACACAGAGGGATACACACAGGGGCACAGTGACACAGTGACACGCAGAGACACCCAGTGGGACATGGAGAGACACACACAGACACACACACAGACACACACACAGACACACAGAGACACACAGAGACACACAGCGACACACAGACACTCAAACACACAAACACACAGAGGGATACACACAGGGACACAGGGACACAGAGATACGCAGAGACACCCAGAGGGAAATACAGAGGAACACAGAGACACAAGGTGACAGAGGGACACACAGGGACATAGAGACACACAGACACACACAGATACACAGACATACACAGACATACACAGACATACACAGGAATGCACAGGGACACAGAGAAGGGACACACAGAAGGGACACAGAGAAGGGGCACAGACACACAGAGAAAAAGCAGAGACACACAGACTGACAGAGGGACAGGGACACAGAGACAGGTACGTCATTGCTATGACAGAGATGTTACCGCTCAGGTGGGGGGGGGGGGGGGTGCCGGCACGGGGGGCACCCCGTGGTCCTCCTGCTCCTCCCGGTATAAGACGACAGGCACCCCGCCGCGCCCCCCACCAGGGGTCCCTGTCACGTCCCCTGCCGTCCTCCCGGCCTGCGTCCCCCGCCCAGCCCCCCTCTGACACCGCCCCCCGCCGCGGGCCCACTCAGGGGGGATTATAATGGGATTAAGGTGACGGGAACGGGGTGGAAGATGGTGCCGTTTTGACTTGTATTGTGACAACGTTTTGTTAGTTTTTACAACGTATAAGGAGGGAGTGTCTAGGTGTGTGTGTGTGTGGGGGGGGGGGGGGGTTGGTCTTGTTATACAGGTAATAGGCCTACACCATTAACATTAACCCCCCCCTCACCCCCCAGTACCACCCCACACGTACACACGGGGAGGGTACAGTAGAGAGGCAACATTGACACTCAGCTCACTGTTACCTCTCTCACTGCCCTTCTT
>OX381714.1:7403026-7423971 GCA_947462335.1 Harmothoe impar | reverse complement strand
GGCTCCTGGGCCGCAGGGTCTAGGGCTGAGTGACGACCACCCTGCCCACTCCCACACCTGCACTAGCCCCGGGTCAGGTGAGAACCCCCAATCACTGTCCTTAGTGGGATGCAGCCTTTGTCCTCTACAGGTGTCCACTTATAGATAAAGCTACACACATCAACAAGTCACCCCCAATCTACCTGCCTGGTCAAGGTGGGACCCGTCGGTTGACTATTATTGATTTGGCGTGATTATCAACTATCACCAAATAGAAGGTCTAACATTAAGCACACTGTAAAAATATTCCGTTGAATATACGGAGAATCAGTGTAAAATTTAACGGTGATTCATCATAACATATGATTACGGTGAGGCAATGTAAAATCAATCAATTTACTTTGAATATCCGTAATCCAATACAGTGAAACACCGTTTATTTTTACAGTGAAACACAGTTTATTTTACGGTGAAGCTACGTTTAATTGATTTCAGTTTTATCACACCAGGTGGCAGTTTGGTTCATGAAGAGATTTTCCTGGATGCTAGGAACACCATTTTTGTGGTGATAAGAAATATATATACAGATACAGCTGTAATGTTTGCTCTGTAGCCATCCTAGAGTGACTTCTGCTCATGGACTGGTATTACAAAGTGTCATGAAGCATTCTATGAGGCTTTCATAGACTAATTCCTAATGATTAGGTCTGAAGTCTTGACACTAAGATGATATTGCTGATTGGAACCAAATTGGGTTTGGAACCATATTGAGCATGGAGTTAGGTATAGGGGGATAAATGAACTGAATAACACTGGGACAAATCAGTTAAATTACACAAAATACCATTACAATTATTGTTTAGGCACTGAATCAGAATACAGTGATGTTTTGTATTCTATTAAAATAACGGTGATTCACAGTTCCGTAGAAATGAAGGTGACTTTGGGAAAAACAGTGACCGTGACAATAACGGTGAAAGTCCGGCACCCAGTGTTGCCAGTGAATCACCGTTTTTTTAACGGTACTGAGAATCACTGTTAAAAAAATTATAGCGGAGATTTCTTGTTTAAAAATAGCGGTGACAGTTCCGTAAAAATAACGGTGACTTAGGAAAAAACGGTGACCGTAAAAATAACGGTGAAAGTCCGGCACCCAGTGTTGCCAGTGAATCTCCGTTATTTTAACGGAATTTTTTTTACAGTGAGGGCTTAACCAAATGTATTTTGTTCAAATAAACGTGTTTTCTCAACAATTTGTTTCCCTGACTTAATTTTTCCAAAATAAAATAGAAATTTAATCTCGCTTTGAACAATCTTGGTCCAATCTTGGTCCAACCGTGGTCCAGAGTTATAGTAACAGTGTCTAACTATAGTGTTAGTAAGGTGTTGGTCCACTGTTGGTCCACTACTGGTTTACTGTCATTGTTGACAGGAGACAGTTGTTAAGGGTGTCCTTTCCTGAGGATGCCAATGACAAAGATACCTGTCACAAGTTGGCATGCAAAAAATAGACAATATTGAAAAAAATACTTTTTTTCGGAAATTAGAAAAGAAAACATAACATCAAGGCTTTTCAGTTCTGGCCCTATTCGTGTGATAGTATTGCAAAATTTAGAATGTCTTCTAACCCCCCCCCTCCCCCATATACAGGCTCCTACCACCCTCACTGCATGAAACTGACAGACAGGGTCCAGTCTAGCTGACAGACAGGGTCCAGTCTAGCTGACAGACAGGGTCCAGTCTAGCTGACAGACAGGGTCCAGTCTACCCCCCTCACCCCCTGCATGAAGCTGACAGACAGGGTCCAGTCTAGCTGACAGACAGGGTCCAGTCTAGCTGACAGACAGGGCCCAGTCTAGCTGACAGACAGGGTCCAGTCTACCCCCCTCACCCCCTGTAGCTGACAGACAGGGGTCCAGTCTAGCTGACAGACAGGGTCCATTCTACTCCCTCACTCCTGCACGAAGCTGACTGACAGGGTCCAGTCTACTTGACAGACAGGGTCCAGTCTAGCTGACTGACAGGGTCCAGTCTAGCTGACAGACAGGGTCCAGCCTAGCTGACAGACAGGGTCCAGTCTACATCCCTCTCCCCCTGCATGAAGCTGTCAGACAGGGTCCCGTCTAGCTGACAGGCAGGGTCCAGTCTAGCTGACACACAGGGTCCAGTCTAGCTGACAGACAGGGTCCAGTCTACCACCCCTCACCCCCTGCATGAAGCTGACAGACAGGGTCCAGTCTAGCTGACAGACAGGGTCCAGTCTACCCCCTCATTCCCTTAGCTGACAGACAGGGTCCAGTCTAGCTGACAGACAGGGTCCAGTCTAGCTGACAGACAGGGTCCAGTCTACCCCCTCACCCCATTAGCTGACAGACAGGGTTCAGTCTAGCTCCTCACCCCCTTAGCTGACAGACAGGGTCCAGTCTACCCCCTCACCCCCTTAGCTGACAGACAGGGTCCAGTCTAGCTGACAGACAGGGTCCAGTCTACCCCCTCACCCCCTTAGCTGACAGACAGGGTCCAGTCTAGCTGACAGACAGGGTCCAGTCTAGCTGACAGACAGGGTCCAGTCTACCCCCCCTCACCCCCTTAGCTGACAGACAGGGTCCAGTCTAGCTCCTCACCCCCTTAGCTGACAGACAGGGTCCAGTCTAGCTGACCGACAGGGTCCAGTCTAGCTGACAGACTGGGTCCAGTCTAGCTGACAAACAGGGTCCAGTCTACCCCCGCACCCCCTGCATGAAGCTGACAGACTGGGTCCAGTCTAGCTGACAGACAGGGTCCAGTCTAGCTGACAGACAGGGTCCAGTCTAGCTGACAGACAGGGTCCAGTCTAGCACAGACGGGTCTACCTCCCTCACCCCCTGGAGATGTGCAGCAGGAGGTGGCCATACCTCCAACATGCAGCGTCTTTAACAACACAACGTGTGCAAGCATAATATTGTCTTGCTACCCACCGAGGGGGGGGCTGGAATGGGGTGGGTCAGAATCCAGAGGTGTAGGCGGGGGGGGAGGGGGGGGTGAACATATGATGTGCAGAATGGAGAGGGGAGGTGTATGTGTACAATGCATATATCTGTACCTGTGTGGGTGAGTATGGGGGGGGGGTGATTCTTTGAGCACTGCACAGTCAGGAGGCCCAGAGACTCTATAGAATAGCATAGTACGACCAGACGATGGCAGAGCTGCATCATCGGGGGTCCCCCATCACATGGGGTTCCCCACCACAGGGGTTTCCCTAGATGGGGGTTTCCCCACCAGATTCACAATACAGCATGTATGGCCATCTTTATAGCAATATCTTGTTGTTGACCTCATCCCCTGGAGGTGTTCACCAGGAGATGGTCATGCCTCCAACAGGGTCTTTAGTGATGATTGGGGCGGGGCGGAGATATGAACATATGATGTGCAGGATGAAGATGGGACAAGTAGGTTACGATTGTGCCGAGCAATTGTGATAAGCACTGAGGTTTCCCATAGTGTCTTTTGGTAGATCTGCAATGTGGAGAGATAGCGCTTCTGTATCAGCGCTTCTTTATCCGCAATGCCAAGAACTGTGCCAGCGTACTCACAAATATGCTTTATATCAGTCTGAATGAGTGATGCCACATAGCTTTAACACTATACAAAGAAAAAAAAATCCAGAGTCCGGCAAACCTGGTACTGAAAGGGGCTGGCAAGCAAAACTCTTCAGTTAGAAGACCCAACTAGCTCCACCTGGTACATGCCAGCCCTAAACTTGTCTAGAAGTTACTCACCATTTCCCCTGCAGGTGGCCATTGTCTAGCATAAATGTGTACCCTTGGGAATAAAGTGATTAATTCCGATCTTAATATGATATTGAGTATTACCATACCTATATGTTAATATGGAGGATTCTGTGAAGTATCTAGGGAAAACATGAGATAATGTAAAGAATGCACGGTTTTTGTCAGCATTAAGAAAATAGATGATAGGTTTAGAGACTAAACACACCTCTTTTCTGTCATTCACCAGGGCAGAAGTAGGAACATGTCCCTCCTACTGGTATGATCCACACATATATGCTTACAGTCCATTACTGATGAGTAGTGTATCCTCAGTAAAGACTTGGTGATACATTATCTGAACCCTTGGTGGCACTAGTGTATTAAATATCACTTAGTATGAGTGGTTATGATTTTAACAAATTGATAAAAATAATCTTATCATCTGGACCCAGACAAAGTCATACATTTGAAACCCTAGACCTACCACCCTTATGCAATGATGAGCCCAAGCTGTGGCTAGTCCTAGGCCTGCATCAACTATCTTAGTTTGACGACCTTGACAAGTCTAGGGTTGTCTTGTGGGATGGTAACCTGGCAGGTTGTCAATTTGACGAGTTGAAGCTAGTTGATTCTATGCTGTTCACCTAGAAGACTCTAGGGTTGTCCTGTAAGACGACCTTGTGGACTCCAGAGCTCTCCAGAATGACATATATCTGTAGCAGTGTGTGTGTGTGTGGGAGGGGATTCTATGAGTACTGCAGTCAGGAGGCCAACAGACTCTATAGAATAGCATAGTACGACCAGACAACAGCAGAGCTGCATCATCGGGGGTCCCCCAACACATGGGGTTTCCCACCACAGGGGATTCCCTAGACGGGGGTATCCCCACCAGATTCAATGTACAGAATGTATGGCCATCTGAATAACAATATCTTGTTGTTGACCTCACCCCCTGGAGATGTTGACCAGGAGTTGGTACTATGCTATTCTATGGAGTCTTCAACACGGTCTTTAACAATGCAACCTGTGCAAGCACAATATTGCCTTGCCACCTACTCGCCGGGGGGGGGGGGGGGGGGGGGGGGGGAGGGGGAGGCAAAATGTAGAGATGATGGAGGGGGGGGGGGGGGAGGAGGGGGTATGAACTGCAGGATGAAGATGGGAGAAGTAGGTTACAATTGTGCCAGGCAATGACAGACAATAGCAGTGATAGGCACTGGGGTTTCCCATAATGTCTTTTGGTAAGTGGGCATTGAATGTGGAGAGTCGGTGCTTCTCTATCCGCAATGCCAAGAACTGTGCCAGCGTACTCACAAACCTCCTTTCATTAGTCTAAATGAGTGCTGCCACATAGCTTTAACACTATGACATATATCTTTAGCTTCTTGTGTGTGTGGGGGGGGGGGGGATTCTAGGAATACAGTCAGGAGGCCCAGAGACTCTATAGAATAGCATAGTACGACCAGACGACAGCAGAGCTGCATCATCGGGGGTCCCCCATCACATGGGGTTTCCCACCACAGGGGATTCCCTAGACGGGGGTTTCCCCACCAGATTCACTGTATGGGTATCTTAATAAGTAACAATAACTTGTTGTTGACCACAAGGTTGACCAGTTCACACTGACCTATAAGTCATGCATTGGGCATTGACCTGAGACTGTAGTGCTGTAAGTCCCACCCCCTGGGTCTGATACAATACCCATGGTGTGCACCGCACGCAGCCCGGACAGAGCTGCTTTCACATACCATGCTGTCACACACTCTCACAGTGTGACTCACTTATTACTGCCACCAGGTCAGTGTGGGACCAGGTCAGGGGTCTGATCACAGTGGCAGATCCAGGATTGTCTAGAAGGGGGGCCCAAACCTGGCCAATCTTGAATAACTGTCTTGTTTCCCGCAAGCGAGTTGCAGCAGCCACACAAAAGGAATTTGGGGGTAAGTCCCCCAAGAAAATGTTGATGGTCTAGGTTTGAATTGGTGCATTCTCACAGATTTTAGGACAAACTATTTTCCTCTTATTTTTTGGGGGGGGGGGGGGGGCAAGGCCCATCGGGCCACCCCCCTGTATCCGCCAATGGATTAGGTAGCATTGGAGGGGTATGCTGGGTTGGTCTGATGTGGGGTTGGTCTGATGTGGGACGTGATGTGGGGTGGGTGTGATGTGGGGTGTGATGTGGGGTGTGATGTGGGGTGGGTGTGATGTGGGGTGTGATGTGGGGTGTGATGTGGGGTGGGTGTGATGTGGGGTGTGATGTGGGGTGTGATGTGGGGTGGGTGTGTGTGATGTGGGGTGTGATGTGGGGTGGGTGTGTGTGATGTGGGGTGTGATGTGGGGTGTGATGTGGGATGGGGGGGGGAGTGTGTGATGTGGGGTGTGATGTGGGGTGTGATGTTGGGTGTGATGTGGGGTGTGATGTGGGGTGTGATGTGGGATGGGGGTGTGTGTGATGTGGGGTGTGATGTGAGGTGTGATGTGGGGTGTGATGTGGGGTGTGATGTGGGGTGTGATGTGGGATGGGGGTGTGTGTGATGTGGGGTGTGATGTGGGGTGCGATGTGGGGTGTGATGTGGGGTGTGATGTGGGGTGTGATGTGGGATGGGGGGGGGTGTGATGTGGGGTGTGATGTGGGGTGCGATGTGGGGTGTGATGTGGGGTGTGATGTGGGGTGTGATGTGGGGTGGGTATGATGTGGGGTGTGATGTGGGGTGTGATGTGGGTGTGATGTGGGTGTGATGTGGGGTGTGATGTGGGGTGTGATGCGGGTGTGATGTGGGGTGTGATGTGGGGTGTGATGTGGTGTGTGATGTGGGGTGTGATGTGGGGTGTGATGTGGGTGTGATGTGGGGTGGGTGTGATGCGAGGTGTGATGTGGGGTTGGTGTGATGTGGTGTGAGTGTGATGTGGTGTGGGTGTGATGTGGGGTGTGATGTGGGGTGATGCACTTATAACCCAATGCATCATATCAGGACATTCACAGGACAATATTTTTCAAATAGTGTATATCAGAATGCAAGATTTTAAGCTCAGGCTTCAAGAATGTTCAAAAACAGATTCTATACTGAAAAGTCACCCTCTCTTGTTACATTGGTCTATAGGATCATCTAAATCAGATGGCACAAGTGTCACATGTTCCACGATTATACATTCTTTTATGGCATCGTTTAGACCTACTGCAAACCACATGGGTGTACGATGTATAAGAAAGTAAAAGTACTTTCTTTTAAATTCATCCCTCAATCGACGAACCTATTTGATTTCCATCTCCTGCCAATTTTTCATGAGACCAAACATATCGATTACATTTCCCAGGCAAAATTAATTCTAATAAGACATACCAGTCTGACATTTACTCCATTAATAGATAGATTATTAAAATAGATTGCCAATTTGAGCTTAGTTCCCCATTCCAAGGACCAAGGCATGGTTTGACCCCTGTGCCCTTAAACAGCCACCACAGACGCCCAACCGCCTCATCAATATTCTCATAGGTCCAGCTTATTTGCATAATTCAGACCCGACCGGCGTTCCCGGTTTCCCATGATGCATTGAGACGCCGGAGCTGGTTTCCGTAATAACCTGCGTCCGCTGACACTCGGTCCGACCTCTCGTTTGTGTCGATGGCTCTCATTGGCCGCTCAATATCCTGTGGAACTTCCGGCGCGGCGATCCTTCATGATTTGGCGTGGTCGTCGGCCGCTTTGTACTGGATGCAAATATGGCGGGATGGAGCGGGGGGAGGGGGAGAGGGGGCTCATATGCCGACTAATAAGTGTCAACGGCTGTGGTAATATTGATATAAGTCCATTGACAGAGGTAGAAATACGGCCGCCGCGCGTGAAAGCCAGCTTAATCCTCGACAGTTGATTTTCCCGCCATTGTGAAGTTGTGATGAAGATAAACGAGAGTAATTGTCGTCTGCGGGACTAGCAGCAGATAATTAACAATCACGACCCGCGTTACACAACGACCAGCGCCGCTCAGCGGCATTTGCAGCTGTTTACGACAATGATTTCACGACAATGACATGGCAAATATTAAGTCACGTGACCCAAACATGACTCAGCATAAAAAGTGCCGAATTTGTTTGTTTCTTTTGTTCCTGACAATAAAGGGAATTAACCCGCTCTTCACATTACGTCACCCTTCTCACCCCTAATTGACATGGCTAATAGACCCAACAGTGTTTTGACCTTTTTTTAGATTCACAATCATATTTTCATTGGATTTTCACCGGACTATATTTTTTTCAAACATGATTAAGATTAATTCATGACAAAAATTGCCCAAGCCATCGTCAGAATGGACCATTTGAAAAGTATGCCAATATCAATCTGAAACTTTATCTGTTCTCTTTCTCTTCACACCGTAAACGTGCTACAGAGAATCTCAGATTCTAGATCTCTCGTTCTGCCATGTACAATCTCTAGTTTATCCGATATAATCTTACCTCCGGGAGTATTGCTGTAATCTAAGTTCCATCTGAGCGCGGTTCTCCAACATGTCGTCTGCGGGCATGTAAGGCGAGCCGCACACACACATGTACACACATGAGTTGCCGACATGTGAGTCAACCTTGTTTAGAAGTGTTCACGCCCAGTGAGACGGAGATCATCTCCCCCACATGACGGCCATCTTGGACTGTAACCACGCAACGCGTCATCTGGATCTCATATCGCCAAAAAGTCGTCTGCTTCAGAGCTGCGTCCTAAATATGTGTTTTGTTTGGTATTTGGGGTTTGGCATCATATTTAGGTTACTGGAAGGAAAGCGGTCATCGATTAGGTCGGGTTGGTGGAGTGTTGGAGTGTTAGGGGTGTACCATGCACCTCCCGACCTCTGCTGTGGGGGTGTAGGGTCTATATGGCACCAGCGCCATCTTGTTTGCTGGTACCCAGCCCTCAGTCAAGATGGCGGCCTCCATAGCCTGAGTATGCTAGTCCCGTATGTGCAGGCATGGAACCGGGCTTTGGAGAAGATATCAAGTGCATTAACTGTATGGGCGGGTGGGTGGCAACCGGGGGGGGGGGGGTAGGGGACATGCCCCCCCCCCCCCCACTTTGAAACTATTTACTGTATCCTACATTCAGACATGTGACTCAATTTGGAAGAATATTACAAGTGGGTGGTATTTCATTTGAATTGTATAGTAAAGGTCCCTCTCAAGAGCCTAAGACCCCCACCCCTATTTTTTTTTAATTTGATCTTCACAAATGACAGGGGTGACCATTCCAATATTCCAAAAGTCGGGCAATGCCAATGGAGGCGCGCTATTCGAGAGATTCTTCCTCCCCAACGTTTGGGCCAAATTTTACATTTTAAAAACGTAAATGTTGTCCAATGATGCGGGGGGGGGGGTGCATGTTATTGTATATTTAAATGTGTCGATGGTCCTAGCCACTGCCGGAGAATACCTGATGAATGTCAGTGCGTCAGTGCGAGGGGTGGTTGTGGTTTGATCCTCAGGACCCTATCCTCGTTTTGGGCCCAGAGCATAACTCATAACCTGGTTTCCGGCGAGAACTGACTGCGCAAGTAGAGTCTGTTTTGGAGTGGTTCTGCGCACCAGGGGGTCTGAGCGCGGGAGTGGGTCAAGGGGAAGAAGGGGGTGCGTGGGGAACCAGCCTGATACAAAGGTCACGTGGTCTGCCTCCAGTGGGTGGGAGAGGTGTATATTATATAGCAGGCAGTGCTGGATACTACTCCAGTGCTTTACGTGCCCGGCTCTACTTGTATTATCGCTCAGTATTAGTTCCCCTAGTATCGCTCATATGTGTATACTACTCTACTGCATGTAAATAATGGCGATATTGATTCGAATCAGACTACAAGATATCTTTCCTGGTTCTTGTAAGATTTGATCGACTAAGTCCACTACTTTTACCATGCATGGTATCGAGCAATCCATTCTAATAATATTTTCCTTCTATTTCATAATATTTGGCATCAATGCGATGAAACATCAGATGGGAAATCATGGGAAATAAGAAAGACGTTGTACTTAATGTACATTAATTCATAAGATACGCCAGTAATACATCTATTATCTTATCAACTAGAAGTAAAAACACACAAGTTGAATATGTTCTATGTATTTTTTAATAATTACCAGAACTCACTTTGAACCAGATAACATCACTCATTCTTCGATTCAAAAAAACATACAGTCATTCTTCACAACAGACTATGACGTCAAGATGCGGAGTAATACCTCATTGTACAAACTCGGGCCGATTAACACCCTCACACTAATCTCACGTACTCCGCCACACTTGTACAAAGTTCCTTGATACAGAGTCCCCGGTCCCTAAGACGGCGGACACCACTGTTAGAGTTCACGTTGGGGGACACGAGGGTGACTCCCTGATATAAACGTTGAAATGAAATAGAAGTTGTAGCATTTTCTGTCCGTTGATGATGCAATGTCACGATTGCTTTTTAGATGAGAATTGTAATAAATTGTGAAGAAAATACTTTGTATATGATGACTGTTATCATCATATGATATAAATAAGGAGGAGCGTTTGGCATGAACATGATTCTTCTTAATGCTAGTAATACATGTTACTTGTCTTGTTTATGATACAACATTATGTGTAATATATTCAGGACGGAGCTGTCACGTGTTGGCGCCTGACCAATCACAGGACTGATGATTTGTCACGTGATATGGCCTTGACCAATCACACACACTGACACAAAAGAAATGAATAATCAGGAGTAAAAAAGGAGAATTCATGTGAGTAAAGAAGCTGCGTCTTGCTGACGTCACGTCATGACGTCACCGTCCTCCTGTGACGTCATCAATGTCATTGATTGCTAAATGTCTTAATTACAATGAATACTTTACAACTGCGGATGGTGAGTCAACATTAGAATCGCATGATATTTGTTATCATTATTATCATCCGTATAATAATAATCCAAATTCTGGAGTTTTCGACTAGATAGACTCCACCAACCCTCGCCCCCATACGGGTCCTTTTGGCAAGAACGCCAGCAACACGATTGTGTTTCGCTAGTCATTATTATAAGTATGGTACAAAAACATGAGTGTTCTGAGCAAACCGTGTGATCGGTTACAGCCTATATTACAATGTACAATTACCTTGGTTCTTGGTGAACCTGCATGAACCTCTGTAAGTTACGCACCATGTGTGTGAGTTACGCACCATGTGTGTGTGTGAGTTACGCACCATGTGTGTGTGAGTTACGCACCATGTGTGTGTGAGTTACGCACCATGTGTGTGTGAGTTACGCACCATGTGTGTGTGTTACGCACCATGTGTGTGTGAGTTACGCACCATGTGTGCGTGAGTTACGCACCATGTGTGTGTGAGTTACGCACCATGTGCGTGATGTTTAACTACAGCAGCCGAAGGGGAACCCTCCACATCACAACTTGGTCATATTGATTATCATTAAAACCAAAACTGTGGTCTATAAATAATGGAAACAGTCTCCTTTCTACAATAATTATTGATGTCAGGCAATGACATTTTTTGTCCATTGAACATTTGGCCAGGCTCAGGATCTGTGTCGATCGGTAGATTACCGGCACGATCAATCGTCGGGTTATACATTATTAAGGTGAGGCGGTGATTAACCATCGATCAGCGGCTAACCAGACCGTCTATTGTCCACCGTGTGCTCGTTCCCAGACTGCTGAGTCATTGTTAATACTTGGGCCCCGTGTAGTTCTGGGGGGCACCACCAGGTGTAGAAAGGGCACCACAGGTCCCAGAGTCAGTATGGTGCATACAGAGACACACAGTGCCCTCTCTGTACTACAGGTATATGCTGCCAGTTCACGTCTTGTTGTCGTAAAACACGGACATCCTCTCTCCATGTGACCTTCCAACATGCTGTATTGACCTTCAGATTGGTATATGTTATGTACAAATCGTCTAGAAATGACTTACTTCTGGGGAAATCCCCACACATTTATTTATAGCCATAATTATGACGTCATAGTGTTCAGGAGGGCAAAGGTCACGTGATATTGCCTGCCCACTTCCTGTCACTTGGTCTCAGGCGGCTGCGCACGCACCTCCGACCGGAAGTCCACCTCACGTATTCATATATCCGACAGAACCGGAACTGGTGCCATATTGGCCCACTTCCGGTTCATTTGTTATCCCCGCCAGAAATGACGTCACGTCGCCGCCGATGACGTCATCATCATCATCATCACGGAGGCCGCCATCTTTGATTAGAGTCAGGTCACCCCTCCTGTTGTTGCTCATACTGTTGCTCATATTGTTGACATTGTTGTTGTTGTTGTTGTTGTTGTTGTTGCGCTAGTCAGTACTGCGCTATGGCGGCGTGGTGCAGGGAGGGTAGGTGGTGGGAGTGGTGGGGGTGGTGCGACATGGAGCCGAGCGGCGAGTGTTCCGTGCTGGGCGGCGTGGGCATGCCCGACGCGCTCTGACACACATACCACTCACTCAGGTTGGTCGCGTGGTGCGACGGTGCGTGGTGCGACAAGGCGGGGGCGTGGTGCGACAAGGACGACGGGATGTGCGGGTGCAGACTGTGAGCGTGCGACACAGGAGGGTGCGACGACGGCGGCGGCGCTGTGGGCGTCGACGACGTCGTACTTCCCGTCGTACTTCCGGTCGACGATACCGGCGTGGTGTGGGTACTTCCGGTGGAACTCTGCACCGATGGCGTCGGCTTCCGGTCGGGGGTGGGCGCGGGGCTGGGCTCGGGTGAGGACGGGCTGGAGTTGTCGTCAAAGCTGGTGTTGTGTCCGTCCCTGGTGGGACTATCCTCATCCTCCATCTCCCCCGCCGTCTTACAGTGGACCTTCATGTGTTTCCGGAGACTGGAGGGGTGCGTGTAACTCTTGTCGCACCCACGCACGCGGCAGTTGTACGGCTTGTCGGACGTGTGCACGTGAGAGTGCTTCTTCCGGTCGGAGCTGTTGGCGAAGCGGCGGTCACACCCGTCAAACTCACACTTAAACGGCTTCTCTCCTGCAAGGACAAAAACGGAGCGGGACATTAGACATTGTTGGTAATATAAATGGTAATGTACATGGATGGTTCAAAATACAGTAATGTCTGTCAGGTTGTATAATAAAGCGTAGCAGAAAAAGTAACTGTAATAGATGTTCATATTTTGCAAGAAGATCTTGCAGGTGTGGTGCATGGTCAGCGTCAACAAATCACTGCCCCGCCATCTCATCCCTCGGGACACCAACAATAATACAACACATCCTATAACTCTAGAATGCCCCCTAGGCCTTGTTGTTATTCTACAATACAAGCCTGACCCTGCCTCTGCCCCCATTATAACAGCCTGTTCCCCTCCCGTCCTAGTGCCTGGTGAGGGAGCTGTAGACTCCATGGTCAGGTAGTGGGGGGGGGGGGGGGGGGCAGGTTACAGGGGGGGGGGGGTTACAGGGTTGACCTGCTGAGTGGTTGAGTGGTTGTTGAGCTGTGGTCCTCCAGCCGCCTGTGGTGTGTGTCTCATAGTGTGGGGGCAGCGTGCCGTGAGGGCACAGGTCCCCAGTGTACCTCATTAACATGGGGATTATGATGCCCTGCCCCCACCTGTACCTCCACCCCATTAACCCCTGCCTCCCCACACCTCCACACCTCTCCACATACCACACACCCCTACACACACACCACTCCACAACACCCATAGTACAGGGTTAACGCACAATGTGTAAGAGTGCAGTCTGCGCCGGTCAATTGATACTTGAACTGTGATCATTCTCCTAGTAATATAACAATGTTACAACATTTTCTAAAACTTCTTTTTCATTCTCTTTCATTTTTTTAAAAATCGGCTGTAAATGGTTAATGGTGTGCCCTTGTCGCTGACAGCTGCTGCACCCCCCCCCCCCCTCCTTACTATGACCACACACCCCCTGTCTTCGTACCCACCACCAGCTTACATTGTCTCACCCCTGTGTAAACCCCCAGACCCCACCCTCCTGTAAGACCTAACCCTGCCGACTCCCCGCCCTTCTCGTGTTCATAACGCTATCCGTCTTCGTTAAGTATATCGTTCATGTCAGCACGCTGAGTGATGGACCCGTGTGTGTGTGGGTGGGGGGGGGGGTATAATGTACACCTGCTGTTCTAACACTAAGGTGTATATGTACGCTGCTGTATGACAGGTCGGTGAGGTACCACAGGTAGCAGGGAGGGGTCAGTACCCGGGGTCAGTGCCATTACATACAACAGCGTTGTCAGTGGGGACTAATGAACACATTATATTGGAGTATTAGGGACAAAAAATAATGGTGATAGGTGGCCCTGAAATGATGCACTTTGACATTGGTGCTGGGATTTGTGACAAAGTTAGTGTGGATTTCTCTCTGTTTCTAACTTTTGTTACCCATAGTATATTGGTCTCTATAGGTGTTTATAGTGCCTGTGGGGTCAGCACAGTGAGGCTATCAGGGTGCCTGTGAGTGACCTGGGGTGGGACTATCATCCAGCATACTAGCTGTGTTACATTAGGGACATGACAGAAGTAGGCTGGTATTAGGCTGGCCATGTGGGAAGTGGAGAAAGGACTGAGGGAGTGATGGTCTCCCTCCTTTAAGGTTTGAATAACAGCCAGGCTCAGGGGGCATGCAACATGAGGCTGCTAGTAGCATTTTAAACCACCCTTCCCGTCTAACCTTTCTAACCCCTCGTACGCATGCGCCGTCTATCATCAATCTCGCCACACAGCCCCGCGAATTGAATACCATTTACAAAGGTAAAAGAGTGAAACCAAAACCCGCAGGAAGAGCGCGCAACTGTCAAGTCCAGGTGTTCCGGTCACGTGACCTATGGCCGGACCCACCACTCTCCAACCCGAGTCTTAGTGAGTGCCACATTGGCTAACCCCAGTTATAGGATCCGCCAGGAGAGTGGAGAGTGGCCAGGTTAACGCTGATCAGTTCAGACAGGCAGAAGCCCACAGCGACGGCCGGACCCCCAATTAGAGAACAGCCCAAACACTGGCCGGGGTGAACCTTAATAAATAAATTACCCTTTAATAACACACACCTCCTTCTCCGCGCCCAGATTGGGCTCGATTGGTGAAAAATCGAAGTTGGTCAGGGACAATGGTTTGGGACGCAGGGCAAAGTGACAGAGCAGACGAGATTTGGTTTAGTCATGTGACGTCTGAAATTGAGTGTACAAAGGGGGAATAAAACGTGGTCCACTTAGGGGTAAGCTGATACCGTTAGTACTGAGGGGGGGGGGGAGGGGGGACTACTACTTGGGTAAGGTCCCCGCCTCTGGCCGTACTACATCACCCACATCTCAACACTGTAAGAAGCATCTGTGTCGTAGAGGCAAGTGTCGCATCAATTGTCCGTAGGGTATGTATCTGTTTACGAGGCAATTCATTATTGATTTCTTCCCATGGGAATGTTTTTTTTTTCATGTTTTCTTTGGTAGTATTGCTCCTTCTCATCGTCTATAGTAAGTCATCTAGATGCTACTAGTATACCCACGATAGATCTAGTGCGCACTGCCTCTGCGAGGTCAAATGCTCTAATTACATGGATTTATTATACGTAGCATTTAGCCATGTTCTCCCATCACAATGAAGTCGGTTTTTACCAGCATCGGTCATAATTATCTACATAGCCTAAGTTCTGTTATAAATCATAATAAAAACCTTGTTTTTTGCTGTATAGATGATAATAAAAGCTGTACTGGGACCATCATGCATTGCGTGTGAGGGGATCACGTGCCTCTAATGGCGCGTTCTGATTGGTTTAATGAGAGCAGACGACAAGCGGACGCCGCAGACGACATTTAGCCTCCATCAGACAAAATGGCCGCTTGTCGTGTTTTGCCACATCCCCACAGGGGGCGCGCGCGTCGTAACGAGCCGGGATTGAGGGAGGGGATAAATAGATAAATGGAGGTCAACAACCCCGGTCGTGTTATGGAGGGGGAGGGGGATGGGGGGGGGGGGGGGCTGCCATACATCATTTTTAACCATAATGGGTTTTTAGTTGTTTCAACCACGGAATCCTTTAATCTAAAAGCACTGGGATTTTCAATTATCATATTGTATCCATAGTACACAAGAGCCTGGAAGATTGGATGACTACAATAGCATGCAATACTGTCTGATCAGATGACATTGCCTTGCATTAGAAATGGTTCCCCTCACAGATCTAGTTGTGGGTGAGACAGACCAGTATGTGGAGACTATTGAAGGTCTGTGGGAACATGGACAGGAGAGGGGACCACCCCTCAGACCTCCCCTTACCCAGGTGATACCTCAGGTATATTACTGTAGGGTCTGTAGGTCACTCAGCACCTCTACCCCCCCCCCCCCCCCCACACACACACCCAACTCTCAGGTTACCCCAACCTGGCTATTGTAGGGATCTAATCACGTTTAATGTGCATGCGCCGATAAACCCTTCTCAGAGCCCAATTTGTCCCGGTTTGGCCGCTTATGTAAGAACCTTTTCTGCCCCGTCTGACATATTCTACCATTGTTGGCACGGTCCATAGGGACGGCCACAGGTTAGCACGGGTTAGAGGTTAAGGTGCTTACAGGCTGTCAAGGAATCCCTGACAATCTTAGAGCTAATCGTAAAATGAGGTTGTGGGACACAGTAGGTGAAAGGGTGGACTACACTGTGGTAGTCAAGCTATGCCACTTGCAGATCTAGCTATATGCATGATACCTTGTCATGGTAAGGCTGTAAGAAAGGGGGAAGTGGGAATGTGCTCGAGACCAATAAAAAGCGTTCATTTATTCATTTTGTACCAGATTGAAGTAATACTGAATAATTTGCACCAAGAAGGTGTTTCCCCAGCGTGGATATGTGGTGGCTTCTACCAGGCCGCCACTACCAGGTGCCTGAAGGTACTGCGTGTCCTATAGGTAGGTATGTGAGGGGGGGGGGGGGTGAAGGAAGTGGGGGCAGGGTGTCGTAATCAGTTGTCATCAGGTCGTACGGCTCAACACGTCTCCTTCAAACTCTCGTGTTCTCTCGCCAGCCGCGATAACAAAACACGGGCGCACCTGGTGGGCGTGATTGGAACTACTTAGAGACACTGACGGGGGGAGTGGGGGCTGGCTTTAGATCTCAGCTCGATCTCTCCCCCCCCCCCGCCTTATACCTCCTGCAGCCCGGCCTTCCCACCACCTAGAACCCGGTCAATAGGACTTAGAAGTGTTGTGAGACCTTGTTAGGTTCAAGGTCTAGCACTTCACACTTAACTAGTCTGTATGTGTGTTCAGAATATATGCTAAATATACAGCTTCATTTTCCAATATTTCACTTATGTTTTCTGTTGTTGAACAAATATCATTGTATTATATGTGTCATGTACAATTATTCCCTTGTGTTTTTATTTTTCTTGATCCATCAGTACTGCAGCCCTATATTACACTATGACTTTGTATTTCTCTATCAGCAAGGTACACATGCGTTTAACACATACATTTAAACACACTCCGTCCCCCAGGTCTACTTTTTTCCTACCCCCTGCCCTGTTCGGCCAAGCCTGCTCCTTATTCTAGCTCCAGTATAGAGTTTTTTGATCAACCTTTTTTTTGTCAAAAAAAGATCAATTTAGCAGTAAAAATCGCCAAAGATAACAAAGATTCTGTCCGAAATTTAAAGAAAATGTCTAAAAATATTTTGGTCGGCCCCATATATACTTAGGGTCGGTCGGGATACTGGAATACAACAAGTTTTTTTTGGCCTGAGGTGAGGGGTGGTGCTGGGGGTGGGTGACACCTCTGTACACCTCTAGGTGAGGGGTAGGGCTGGGGGTGGGTGACACCTCTGTACACCTCTAGGTGAGGGGTGGTGCTGGGGGTGGGTGACACCTCTGTACACCTCTAGGTGAGGGGTGGTGCTGGGGGTGGGTGACACCTCTGTACACCTCTAGGTGAGGGGTGGTGCTGGGGGTGGGTGACACCTCTGTACACCTCTAGGTGAGGGGTGGTGCTGGGGGTGGGTGACACCTCTGTACACCTCTAGGTGAGGGGTGGTGCTGGGGGTGGGTGACACCTCTGTACACCTCTAGGTGAGGGGTGGTGCTGGGGGTGGGTGACACCTCTGTACACCTCTAGGTGAGGGGTGGTGCTGGGGGTGGGTGACACCTCTGTACACCTCTAGGTGAGGGGTGGTGCTGGGGGTGGGTGACACCTCTGTACACCTCTAGGTGAGGGGTGGTGCTGGGGGTGGGTGACACCTCTGTACACCTTGAGGTGCGCCTCTATATATCAGGACACACACCTGCAGCCGGCCGCCATCCGTCCTTGTCAACCAGCCCATAAATATTCCCACCAGTCTATTTAGGCCCCCTTAGCCCGCCTCTCCCTCCCTCCACACAGGCCCCCGGGCTCACCGAGTCAAAGAGGTGTTGGGGGTAATTTGTAACGTGGTTAGAGAGTCTGAGGGGCTAGGGAGGTCCTGATTTTACAAGTTATTCATATTTCACACAACAAGTAGCCAATGATTTCTGCATCTACTAGCAGCTTCGCGTCAGCAATGAACATTCATAAATATACCTCAAATTGTATGAATTCTTGAAAATTATTACTTTGTGAAACAATCTTTTTCTGACTTTTCCCACTTGGCAGTGACCACCCTGAGGTAATGAGAAAGCCACCACCAGAAGGTGGTCTATCTATGTGTGTTTACAGCGCAGCGGCAGTGGTAAATACACGTGGGATTAACTCAGCACCTGTGGGGGCTGAATTAGCCACATTATAAAAGAATAGAGACCATTTGTAAGGGAACTGTATGGAACCAAAAGGCTACAGAATGTGGGCTATGTAGTGATGTTATCTACTGCAGATAGGGCCGGGATGAGGTCATGTAATGGTCTACATAGGAGGGCCTATAGAGAGGGTGGCTGGTTCTCTCTACAGGAGTTGAAAGGATTCAGGATGTGAGTTAATTCAACCTTTTCAATTGCATTTATGAGGTTGGACGTGAAACTACTACGAGTGTGAGGAACATTGAAAGTGGCTATCGTTGTACCAGATTCACTAGTGGTGGTCTGTTATACTAAATTGTTAGAAAATTTTAAATTAAAAAAAAAAAAAGTTTGTTACTCCAAATTGTAGAATCAATACAATATGGGATATTTTCAGGATATTTGTTGTGTACAAGATAAATCATCCCTGAAGATCCAATTTGCATAAGGGCCATAATAATCTGTAGGGTTATGTATGTGGTTTGGTACTCCTTGAGGCTGTCACCAGGTCGGGGCTGGGTGCATGAAGGGCTTGAGGAGAGAGGCATGCTCCAGTATAGCATACCATACATGTACACCCAATCTGAAAGCTCCCTAAACCATGTAAGTCACCAGGAGCCTTTGTGACCCGTCCCCGGCTCCCTAACGCCCCAATCAGCACTCACACCCTGGAGGTACATGGTGTACCTCCACACTGAGTCCTCCTGTGTCTAGAGAGAAGACACCCACACCCCCACACACACCTCCACACCCTGACCCCCTCACCCTGCCCCTAACCAAACTGCTATCTCACCCGCTAATTTCTCACAAATTTGTCGTGGTGACAGCTTCCAGGCTGACTGAGGATGTGGCTGAGGTGGCTAAGGTGGCTGAGTGTGGCTGAGGGTGGCTGAGGGTGGCTGCAGGGAGTCAGCAGCTTGCCTCACCTGGTGGCTTTGATGTAGCCGACCCCTACCTGTACACTACAGGCTGTAGGGGGTCTACGTCGACAAGCTGCTGCTGTTCAAACTTAGTTAGAATCACTCAGACTGTGAAGGAATAGACGGACTCAAGTCTCTGTCTCACCTTTTGTATGATCTCGGGTCTGTTTCTAATCTTCTGGATTTCAAGTTTATTTCTAGTCTTCTGCATTCCCTAAATGCCACTTAGTTGCAAGGGATAGAACATTTTTATTTGTTTATGTAGCAGTACTTATCATGAATTGTTGCTTTTGGAGAGAGCACCTTCTAATGAACCATCAGGCATGAAATATTAACTTTCCTGAAGTTGACCAAGATATCTGCAGTCATCAAAGTGCACTTAACAAGTCTAGTAAACCAACACTTCAATAACGTTTTCATCTATAAAGCTGATATAAAGCTACATACCTAAACCCCATCCCACCCCCACATCCCCACACACATGCCACATTTAGGTGCCCCTACCACCCCCACCCAGACCCCACAGCGCCTACAGCATACCTTCCACACGACAGCCTCTGCCAAATCACCATTCACTTAATGACCAGCTCAGGTATTGTCATTTTAGGCACCAGTGTCCACCAAGGAAAATAAGGGGCACGGGGCGGCGGCTGTTGGGGGTGTGGGGGTAGCCAGGCGGACCGGGGAACTCTGTCAGATTGTAGGAAAGCCTCCAATGGGGTAGAATAATTGTCAGGGCTATGTTGTAGGTGTGGGTGAGATGCAAGGGGAGTACAGGGGAGAGGAGGGGGAGGGGGGGGGGGTAAATGGTAGGTAAATGCAGAAAGGGATAGGTTGTATAGCCCTTTCAAATCAAGGATATTCTTATTAGAATATTATGATATATTAGTGGACAGATTTAGGTCTATCAATGAACTATTGTTCAGCAATGGCTTCACAAATTGCAATCTGGTATTACTTCATATTTGTCCTTCCTTAATATCCATATGAATAAATTACAACTGTAATATTTTTCTTAGTCATTATGCGAAATCATATGTCCAAAGCAGAAACAAGAAACATGACTCTGGTGCAGAAATGTATGTGTATAATTAAAGTAAAAGTAGAATTCCTTCACCTGAGTTCCAGCATTAAGATACTAGACATAACATAGCCTACAAGAAGTATTTGGCATCCATCCTAAACATGGTCGGCCAATATGCTCCCTGCCCTCTGCTCTCTAATCAACTCTACAGATGATAAGTGTCTGCGTTTCCAGAGGCAGTTCTAATTTGGGCCTACACTGAGTAGTCTTTGAAAGGAGCAGTCTATTTGAGGCCACCCCCCATGGTTCCCCGCCTCCCCGCTGGGGGGGACTGAGGTAGGTAGGTTAGGGACCCACCTCCCCAGCAGGCAGCGCTGGGCGCCTCTATAAAGGTGGCTCTATGAATTTAACATGGGCTTGCGTCATTTAATAGTTTATTGGAATAACTACTAGTAGATTTGGCTAGGGCTCGCCCAGGCCGCCTACCCCAGCTTCCCCAGTCCCTGCCCCAATACACATACAATATACATAGGTGAGCGGACCGCCTGTGGTTACCGCGCTCCGGGGTCCT
>OX381714.1:7208254-7402826 GCA_947462335.1 Harmothoe impar | reverse complement strand
TGGAGGAGGAAGGGAGGGAAGGAGGAAGGGAAAGAAAAGAGGATGGTGAATAGGCCGGGAGGGATAGATAGGTAGGGAAGGGGGGAGTCGAAGAGGAGGGAGGGAGGAAGAGAAGGAAAGAAGAGGCGAGGAGGGAGGCTGGAGGTTAGGCATAGGGAGAGAGATAGGGAAGTAGTAAAGTATGTATCGGAACGGGACTATAGTTAAGTACTGTTTATTACTCAATCGATATGCAGCCAATCAGAGGCCTCCATTGGGTCACGTGACCCGTTGCCATGGTAACGTGACCTACTTAGGGCTCTCAGCCAATCAGAAGCCAGCATTCTGGGTGACCTACTGACCTACTTAGAAGCTCTCAGCCAATGAGAGGCCGGCATTCTGGTAACCATGGTAACGTGACCTACTTACGTCACGTGACCTACTTAGGCTCAGCCAATCAGAAGCTGGCATTCTGGTAACTAGGGTAACGTGACCTACTTAGGGTTTGTTTGTAAACAACACCACGTGGCTCTCTTGTTTGTAAACAACACCACGTGACACGTGACTGTTTGTAAACAAACAACTTATATATAGAAAATAAACACAACAAGTTCCATCTTATGTTAAAATTATATTTTCGAATAAAAAAGCACATCTGTAACAGCGTCTATGTGTAACTACGCGCGTTTTCATTCAAACACTATAACACTATCATACCGTAGCAGCAGCAGGTAGGACCGGAAGAAAAGCAAGCGCACGAGCAGAAGCGACGACACCATTTGCACCATCCGGCCGTCGCGTTGGTAGCCCTACTACCCGTCGCGCGTTCCACTGGAGCGGCTTTAAGAGTGACAAATGACGATTCTTTGTCGACGCGACTGCTAACATCAGCAGCATCAGCAGCATCGGCAGCAGCATCGGCAGCAGCATCGGCAGCAGCGGCAGCAGCCTCGGCAGCAGCGGTAGCAGCAGCAGCAGCAGCGGCAGCAGCAGTAGCGTGAGCATTAGCAACAACAGCAGCAGCGACAGTAGCAAGGGCGGCAGAGCGGGCACTAGTAGCGTTATCAGCGGCGTCATCGGCAGCCGCAACAGCATCAGCAGCAGCAGCGTCGGCATCGGTGGCATGAGTAGCTGCATCGGCGGCAGCAACAGCAGCAGTCACAGCCGCAGCGGCAACAACAACAACGTCATCACGACCCGCGTCACTAACAGCCGCAGTAAATGCAGCAGTAGCACGCTGAGCAGCACTAGCAGCAGCAGTAGCAGAGGCTACAGCATCAGCCTCACATCCGCGAGCAGCTTCGTCATTCCGCTTCATGTCACGGTAGCAACTTTCCATCACGAGGATCTGCAAATTGAGGCGCGCTGCTGGTGGTGGTAGTAGTAGTAGTAGTAGTAGTAGTAGTAGTAGCGTGAACGATGATGACGATGCTGAATGTGGTTTCACTCCCCTTATATACCCTTACGCCCCGCCTTTTTTCAAGCCACAGGCCAGCTGCCCCCTCACGGCAGGTCTTTAGATCAGCCTTAAGTCGCTTACTACGCGGCTCATCATCCCTCTAATCGCATTTTCCAGCCGCCGGCCGGCTGACTGCTGACGACAGGAAAGGGTGATTTGTTTTTCTTTAGATTTAAGCCGCTTACCACACGCACACCCTCTAGTCACAGACAGAGTGACAGAAAGGGAGGGGGTCGCTTTGTTCACGCTACCTGTAGTTGTTTTTCTATACACACGCTGAGCCCATGACCCGCTAATCCTTTATACAGGTAACACGCGTTCAACTAATTACTCTATTGTATGACAGTCGGTACACGGATTTAATTTTAAACCACCTTCCCATCTGGATCCATGTCTGGCGGGGTGGAAGGATCCAGCTGAAAAGCGTGATTAGGGCTTTTGTTTCTCTTATGATAGCAGCAGGTCAGCATGCGACAGCTGAAAATGTCACACTCGCCGCTCCTATAAAAGACTGAGATGCGTCTCTCTCTCTTTCCACACGCCCTTCTACTACCATCGCCGCCGACACTGCCACCGCCCATCGCCAGCCGACCGCCGCCACCGCCTGCAGACACCGTCATCACGCCGGCAGGGAATTTCGAGCTGAGTCTGCTTATTGCTTATTTTTTTTTCTTTGAGCTTTTTGTTTTCTTAAATTTTAATTTTCACTCAGTCTTTTTTTTTGTTTCGGAGGAAAGAAATATGGCACTGCAGAGGGCGCGAGTTTCTAAAAGACGGTCGCGCGAACAAAGTGCTCTCCTCAACTGCCCGGCTATTTTTTTATCTCAAAGGAGAGAGCGTCACGTAGTTGAGGTTCACGCTTCTCTTGAAGCGTACCGAATTCTCGAGAAATGCAAAGCTGAGCGCCATCGTCGTTATACAAGAGCGGAAAAGGAAAACGTAGCGACATGGCCGAGAGCCGTCTTCTCAGAACAGCATTTACTCTACTATTGCATAACAGCTGCTCTCAGCGCCCCCACTCGTTGGGCGTTTCATGAAAAGAAAGAGCGCCGCTACTCTCCTCACCCCGCCTCCTCTTATAAAGTGAGAATAAGCGCTATGAAACGATTCCGCAAACCGATCGGTTTCTTGGGAGCGACTGCAGCTCCCACTCGGTGGGCGCGCGTTGTGGCCGACGTGAACACGGTAACTAAAAGTTTCGACGTCGTCACTTGTTATCCCGCTTATTGCAACGCAGCCGAATGGAAGAAGATAGGGACGCACTATTTCATACCATACGCACCGATATGTGTTTGTCACCGCCGCGCTCACACACCTTATTGCTTTTTCGAGACGATCCTGTCACAACACAGAAATAGAAAAGAAAGCGGCAAAGCGACGAGCTTTGCCTAAAGAAAAAAAAAAAAAAAAAAATTAATCTGCGCTTTTCTCCTCCTCCTCCTCCTCCTCCTCCTCCTCCTCCTCCTCCTCCTCCTCCTCTCTCTCTTCTTTTTTTTAAAAAATAAATATTTGTATCAGACTCCTCTGGAGTCTGATACAAAACATTTATGACTATTGAGTGAAAATAGAATTTTATCGCAAAAAATAAAAAGAAAAAAAAGACACTTCTGCCGCTGCTACTGTGACACCGGCCGGAATCAATAAAAAGGTCGGCGGACTTTTCTCCACAACCATTCACCACCGACCGTTCGAGTGAGAAACACAGCAGACAGTCACACACACAACCGCTCTCTGACGCGTCCTGAAAAATGTCCAGTAGTAAAAGCAAACTCTTCACAGAAATTCATTTCGACGCTCGACTACAAGGACCCTTTAGTTGTATCATTAGCGGTCCGTCGGGTTGTGGAAAATCGCGCTTGGTGGATCAATTTCTGAGCGACGTGAACAATTTGGTCACGCCGCCGGTGGAAAAGACTTTTTACCATTACGGCGAGTGGCAACCTCTGTTTGAAAAAATGGAAAATCGGTACGGTGTGGAATTCAGAGAAGGTCTTCCTAGCAAAGAGTCTATAGCGGGAGACGTGGAAGTAGCAGAAGACGCTTTACGACCCCACACTCTACTGATATTGGACGATCTGATGAGCAGTTCCAATCAGCAAGTGGTAGCCGACATCTTTACTAAATACTCGCATCACTGGAACGTGAGCGTCATATACATCACTCAGAACCTCTTCCAGAAATCACCCGACTTTCGAACTATGAGTCTGAACGCTCACTACATGATCGTTTTCAAGAACCCGCGCGACATGGGGCAAATAGCTAGTCTGTCTCGCCAGGTGTTTCCGTCCAACGCGGCGGCTCTCTCTAGTATATTTACCCATGAACTCAAGCGACCTCACTCATACCTCCTCCTGGACTTCAAGCAGTCAACACCTGACGATCTGAGAATACGCTCCTCTTTGACGGCCATACACTCTCAGCTAGTGTTCGTACCGCTAGACAAAAAAAAGAACAACAGAAAGCAGTAGCAAAAGAAAAATGTCTTCTCATCTACTCGAAAGACACTTTGGTACTCTCAAGCACTTAGCTAAGTGCTCGCCAAAGGACTGCTCGCATCTAATAGACTCTGGAAGCGACGAGCTGATCGCAGCGTTGAGTGAGATCTGTCACAATTTACTGGTAGGGAACATCCCGCTCAGCGACAAACAACTGGACAAGCTTCGAGAATCGGCTGACGTGTTGAGGGAGGTCGGCAAAAAATCTACGCCCATCAAAAAAAAGAGACGCGTCTTGGTACAAGAGGGAGGTTTCCTCATTCCGGCTCTCATAGGGATGGCCTTACCGCTTATAAAGAGCATTCTCCGTATATGAGACACGTCATTCGACACCTACTCGCCGACAGCACCACCACTACCGCCACCACCAGCGTCATTGCCACCGTCGTCCCCATGACGGACTCAGAGCAGCAACAACACTACAAACGTTTAGCGCTCGTGGATCCTGAGACGCTCTACAAATCATCACGAGCAGGTCTACTTCATCATGTGCCCGCTGCTGCTGCTACTACTAGCGCTGCTACTACTGCAGTCGCTGCTGCTAGTACTTCTACTGCTCCAAACCTTCCTCCTCTTCCTGATGAGCGCACTGAAAAGAACGAGAGTTCCGCTCCTGCCACCGCCGCCCGCCTACCCGCCGACATGGCCTATTACCACAAGCAGGCAGAGCAGTCCCTTCATCCCGACGCGGCCTTGCACCAGGTGCTACAGTTTATCTACAGGGACTTGGATTTAGTGTTGAACGACCCCACTTTGGAATCGCGCGAGAAAATGTTGAAATACCGAAGGTTGTTGAATAGATTGCAATTTTTTCTCGCGAATCCCCACAACAGCAACATCTCTTCGTCCTACTCTTCTTCGCCCCCGGCTCACCTCCGTCAGTCTGCTGAAGAGGCCAGCGCGTCCCTACTCGAGCGGTTGGCGAACCAAGTTCCCAAGAGGAATCGCCGCCGGACCGTGGAGCTGTACAAACAATTGGAGAAATCCGGAGTGATCAAGTGGAACGAGGACGGGGCGGTGCGCGAGATGTCGGGTCGGAGAATACCACCTGAGCATCGCATCAACATAGTGGACTTACTGAACGACGCCGCCAGGTTCAGGAAGACGGCGCCCAGACCGGCGGGCTACTCGCCGTTCACGAAAGCGCTGCGCGAAGCGGTTCCCACCACAGACGCTTTGATCGGAAACCATCTGTATAAAGCGAGCGGACCTGGCCAAAGTTTGGACACACGGCTTGCTGACAGAGGTCGGAAACGACCGAGCTTCGAATCGGAAGAAGGAGAAGCAGCAGCAGCAGTAGCAGCAGCAGACTCTTCTCTGCAGGTGGTGGACGATCAATCCTCTGACGACGAGGAGGACGACCGTGAACTTTTCCAAACTCCGACTTCCTATAGGAGCGTGCCACGTAAGAAAAGGAAAGGGCGCAACCGCCTAGCGGCGAGCTCGTCTTTCACGCCCTCAACAGACCCGCGATGGGCAAACCAGTGAAGAGACTGACCAAGAAGGAAAAAGAAAAGAAGCGCGTAGTAGCTAGATATACCGACGTCAAAGCGCCCTCCAGTTTCACTAGCGTGACTAAACTCCAGAAACAGCATTTTCGCCACCTGAACCCGGCCGTCATCCGAGATGCTTTAGTGTCGCTGGACGCCTACACTAAACATAAACCCATTCGGAGAAAATTCGCAAGGAACAAGACTATAACCGGCGCAATCGATCAGCAGCGGCAGATAGATCTTATGGACATGCAAGCTTTGGCGTCTCACAACGACCGCTTCCGGTACGTGGTGACGGCGATCGACGTTTTCTCTAGGTACGCGTGGGCCGTTCCCATTAAATCCAAGAGCGGCGCTGATGTCACCGAGGCCTTCCGAGAGATGACAGGCCCTGGCGAGAGACGACCGCGCACTGTTCAGACAGACAAGGGGAAAGAGTTTTTGAACAAGATCTTTCAAGATCACTTGAAGAGCGAGGGCATAGAGTTCTTCACTGGCGAGAACGACGACATCAAAGCTAGTCTAGTGGAGCGCTTGAACCGCAGTCTGAAGGAGAAGCTGTGGCGTTATTTCACACACAAGCGCACGTATCGCTACGTAGACGTACTGCACCATGTAGTGTCTTCTTACAATCGCACTCACCACAAGACGTTGAAAATGGCGCCGGCTCAAGTCAGCTCGGAAAACAGCGAAACGGTTTTCTACCGACAAGATCTCCCAACTAACAAACAAATCGACGAAATATGGAAAAAGAAGAAAAAAACAAAGACGTCCGCCGTCGACGTCATCGCTCCGGGTGACAGAGTGAGGATGTTGAGAACCAAAGGCGCCTTCGACAAAGGGTACGAGGGAAACTGGCGCGAGGAAGTGGTCGACGTTGCTAAGACGTTGGGAAGCAGAGGGTTCGAGCTGAAAGATGACAAGGGCGAGGAGATAAAAGGCGTCTTCTACCCGGAAGAGGTTCAGAAGGTGTACAAGAGTCGTTACGACAAGAACTACCTGATAGACGAGGTGTTGCGCCGCAAGACCGTCGACGGTAAAGAGTTAGCTTTCGTACGTTGGTTAGGTTACGACGACAAGTTCAACGAGTGGATCCCCGTCAAAAAAATAACGTAACAAAATGAACATCACTCTACCTAGCAACAGCTCTATGGAGTATTATCCTGACAACAGCTTGACGTCTTTCCGAACTCACTTCGACTCGCCGCTCCTTCTGCCCGAAGCGTACAAAGCGGCTCTGACTGAGATCATCCTCCCTACAGAATGGACTAACGTGCACGACGACGACTTGATCATCGTTGTTCCTCTGCGCACCAAGGGTTCGCTAGAGGAGGCGATCCAGGTTTTAAAAGACACTAAATTCGCCGAAGGAAAAAAACCACAGGTGGCCTGGCGGGAAATGAGAAACGCGAACGGTCTGAGCAAGCTAACGTTCAGCTCAGACTTCCCGCTGAGCTGGAAGGAAGCGAGCTATGTAACGGTGGAAGAGATATCAGACACGGCGGAAGAGCAGCAATTGAAACCGGAAACAAAAAGGTTCAAGAGAGAGGTCGACTTGAGACAGACGAATGCCGTATACAAGAAGTTCTTGTCCCCGGCGGTGAAGAAGAAGGCGATCAGCGATCAAGCAAGACATATGATCGAAGAGATGGAGAAACACATGGGCGTGCGCAGTTTCATGCCAAACATATTCCAGATACCTCCTATTTTCACCCGAAGCAACCACACCCTAGTCGAGCGCTTGAGTGAGACGATGCGAGATGACAGACTAGAGGGCGAGAGCTTCTTGCTCAAACCGATGCGGATCTTATCGTACGACGCCAAGACGAAACGCGTCACCATCAAACCGCCGAGACACTGCACTGTCCTGCTGACTCCGCATCTCGCATGCGTTCTAGGCTTCGGAGAGAAGACGCGTTTCGCGTCGCCGACTACCGGCGCCTACTCGATGGATGTTTACGGAGACCTGCACTCTGTGTACATATACACCGACATGATCCAAGAGAGACGTGTGGGCGACATGCAAGTGCCGCTGTTGCGCTGCGTGGCGGTGGACAGAGGCGGAAAGCGTCGAGGTGGCGTGCAAGCTATCAGTTTTCCCCATTTGGATTATTTCCCCTTGAAATCCAAGAGGTTCACCGAGGTCGGCATCTATTTAAGAGACCGATCCGGTCATTCCATCCCATTCGGTAGAGGCGAGGTGACCGTGACACTTCATCTGAGACCTATTGAGCGCTGAAAGAGAGAAAAATGATGCGTCAACGCGTTCCGTACTTTCCACCCAGGCGCACCGACTTCGGCAGAGGGTACAGCGATTACTACAACACGCAGCTGGGCAACGGCGTGACCGTGTACAGCGGGCGCTCTTTCCAGAGCGGGCACGGTTTGGGCGGCGCTCTGTTAGGTCTGATGCGCTCGGCTACCCCGCTGTTGAAGTCGGTGGGAAAAACGCTGCTCCGCGCCGGTGTGGGCGTAGCTAAAGATGTGCTGGCGGGTCGGACTTTAAAGAGCAGCGTGAAAGACCGAGGCGCAGGCGCTCTGAAGAGACTGGCGAGTACGGCGTTCTCGGGAGGAAAGACGACTGTCGCGTCTAAGAAAGGGTCGAAACGTCGTCGTGGGCATTCCCCTCAGACGGGTGGTGGCTCTTGCAAGAGACGTAGAGGGGATGTATTCGACCGGTAAGCGCCTAGGCGTTCAGGTATAAATAAAAAGACTGGAGGCGGTCGGCGTCAGTCTGTCGGCCGCGTGAAGAGAGAACACAATGGCTTACGTACACGAGAGCAGTAACGAGTGCGCGCTCTCTGAGCTCGACCTGCACACCGTAGCGCCGACTCAGACTACTATCTTAAAGTCGTCTTTCCTAGGGATAGAAACAAAAAACTCTTTAGAGGATGGAGGTAACATAAATTTCACCATCAACAAGTCGCAAGAGTACACAGACCTCAACGAGAATTACCTTCATCTGGAATGTCAAGTGCTGAAAGCGAACGGAACGGCGATCGATGACACCGACGCAGTAGCTCCGGTGAACAACTTGGCTCACTCGCTCTTCAAAGACGTGCAAGTCTCCATCGGCGGTTTCAAAGTGTCTGGCAACACCGAGACCTACCCTTACCGAGCTTACTTGGAAGGGTTACTCAACTACAACAAAGACGTGAAGGACGGCGTCATGAGCGCCCAGGGGTGGCATGAAGATACGCCCGGTCAGTTTGACACGTTGACTGACGCGAATGCGGGGTACAAAGCGCGCAAGAAGCTAATCTCCAACAAGCGCTTTTCGCTGATGGCGCGACTGCACTTTGACCTGGCTCATCAACCGAAGCTCATCGTTGGAGAGACGGAAATCAATCTCACTCTGAAACAGGCGGCGCCCTCTTTCTATCTGATGTGCGCCGCTGACGGAGGCTACAGCTTGAAGATCTACAAAGCAAAGCTCTACGTGCGACGCGTGTTGGTGGCGGACGCTGTAGCGGAAACGCACGAGAGAGCGGTGATAGAACACGGACCCTTCGACTACCCGGTGAACAGAGTGGAAGTGACGACGTACGCCATCCCTCAAGGTAACAGAGATCACAGCTACACGCACTCCAACACAGGCCAGCTTCCCAAGTCGATGATGATTTGCTTCCTGGACCACGACGCCTTCAACGGTAGCTTCACCAAGAACCCGTTCGAGATGAAGCATTACGACATCAGCTCGCTTCAAGTGATAGTGAACGATCAGAAAGTGCCGAACGACGCCTACGTGCCCGACTTTAAGACCAAAGCGGCCGTGAGAGAGTACTTGGCGCTACACACGGAAACGGGGATGTACGAAGGCGCGCGCTCCTGCGGTATTTCATACGATCAATTCCTGAACGGTTACACGGTGTTCCCCCTCGACTTAACCCCAGACAGATCGCACGACGGGTGTCGCGTGAACCTTATAAGAGCGGGTCAGCTGAGGGTGGAAGTCAGTTTCCGCTCGGCGCTACTAGCGACAACAACCGTGCTACTCTACTTGGTGTACGACAACGTCGTCGAGCTGACCCGAGATCGACACCCCATCACCGACTACCACATGAACTGAAGACAAGACCGCGGTACTTGGCGTATCGTATGAACACGCTTGAAATAAGCAGAGTGTTGAAGGAAAACGTTCACACAAAACATCGTTTCCTGGGCGTTTTCTCTTGTGACACTATTCCGAAGCACCCTATCAAAGACACTTGTTTCGTGAGCAACACAGATCCGCAACATTTACCAGGTCAGCATTGGGTGGCGTTTTACGTGTCGAGCACGGGTGAAGTGTACTACTTTGATTCTTTCGGCTTACCGCCGCTGAGTGCGGAGTTCTTGTCCTTCGTGGAACGCTCTGCTCCGTTCAAGTGGCAAAGAAACCGCATTCAACTACAAGACACTTCTGCTGACACCTGTGGACCTCATTGCGTTCATTTCCTAATTGAAGCATGTCGAACAAGAAACCCCAAGAAGTGCGTCATGCGCATGAGCAGAATCCCAAAGCTGAGCGACCGGGTCGTGAGTCAGAAGCTATCGATGATGCTGTTGTGACGGGTTGTTGCGATGGCGGCCGTTTCATGGAAGCAAAGATTCTCTGCCTTGCCGAAATGGTGTTGGATTTATCCAAAGTCGTGCAATGTGTATTGGAGAGAACTCGTCCGGGGTGTGGTGGTGCGAGTGACGGCGGCGTGAGACTTTGCGGCCTGTTGAGTTGCTGCAAATCGAAGAAGCAAGCTAAAAAAGCATAAACTTGTGTGTTTTTTCTGATTGAAATGAAAATAAAGAATAAAATGAAAAGAAAAGAAATTATCTTGTTGTGTTTTTATTTCTATAATACAAGCTACATAACTTTTTTTCGTTTGTTTGTTTACAAACAGTCACGTGTCACGTGGTGTTGTTTACAAACAAGAGAGCCACGTGGTGTTGTTTACAAACAAACCCTAAGTAGGTCACGTTACCCTAGTTACCAGAATGCCGGCTTCTGATTGGCTGAGCCGAAGTAGGTCACGTGACGTAAGTAGGTCACGTTACCATGGTTACCAGAATGCCGGCCTCTGATTGGCTGAGAGCTTCTAAGTAGGTCAGTAGGTCACCCAGAATGCTGGCTTCTGATTGGCTGAGAGCCCTAAGTAGGTCACGTTACCATGGCAACGGGTCACGTGACCAAATGGAGGCCTCTGATTGGCTGCATATCGATTGAGTAATAAACAGTACTTAACTATAGTCCCGTTCCGATACATACTATACTACTGGCATGGTTTAACCCCTCTGCCCTTAAGCAGCCATCACAGACACCCAACTATCTCATCAATATTCCCATAGGTCCAGCTTATTTGCATAATTCAGACCCGGCCGGCGTTCCCGGTTTCCCATGATGCATTGAGACGCCGGAGCTGGTTTCCGTAATAACCTGCGTCCGCTGACACTCGGTCCGACCTCTCGTTTGTGTCGATGGCTCTCATTGGCCGCTCAATATCCTGTGGAACTTCCGGCGCGGCGATCCTTCATGATTTGGCGTGGTCGTCGGCCGCTTTGTACTGGATGCAAATATGGCGGGATGGAGCGGGGGGAGGGGGAGAGGGGGCTCATATGCCGACTAATAAGTGTCAACGGCTGTGGTAATATTGATATAAGTCCATTGACAGAGGTAGAAATACGGCCGCCGCGCGTGAAAGCCAGCTTAATCCTCGACAGTTGATTTTCCCGCCATTGTGAAGTTGTGATGAAGATAAACGAGAGTAATTGTCGTCTGCGGGACTAGCAGCAGATAATTAACAATCACGATCCGCGTTACACAACGACCAGCGCCGCTCGGCGGCATTTGCAGCTGTTTACGACAATGATTTCACGACAATGACATGGCAAATATTAAGTCACGTGACCCAAACATGACTCAGCATAAAAAGTGCCGAATTTGTTTGTTTCTTTTGTTCCTGACAATAAAGGGAATTAACCCAGTCTTCACATTGCGTCACCCTTCTCACCCCTAATTGACATGCTAATAGACCCAATAGTGTTTTGATTTTTTTAAGATTCCCAATCATATTTTCATTGGACTTCTACCAGACCTTTCTTTTCCAAACATAATTAAGATTAATTTATGAATAAAATTGCCCAAGCCATCGTCAGAATGGACCATTTGAAATGTATGCCAACATCAATCTGAAACTTTATCTGTTCTCTTTCTCTTCACACCGTAAACGTGCTACAGAGAATCTCAGATTCTAGATCTCTCGCTCTGCCATGTACAATCCATAGTTTACCCGATATAATCTTTCCTCCGGGAGTATTGCTGTAATCTAAGTTCCATCTGAGCGCGGTTCTCCAACATGTCGTCTGCCCTGCATGTAAGGCGAGCCGCACACACACATGTACACACAGGAGTTGCCGACATGTGAGTCAACCTTGTTTAGAAGTGTTCACGCCCAGTGAGACGGAGATCATCTCCCCCACATGACGGCCATCTTGGACTGTAACCACGCAACGCGTCATCTGGATCTCATATCGCCAAAAAGTCGTCTGCTTCAGAGCTGCGTCCTAAATATGTGTTTTGTTGGGTATTTGGGGTTTGGCATCATATTTAGGTTACTGGAAGGAAAGCGGTCATCGATTAGGTCGGGTTGGTGGAGTGTTGGTGTGTTAGGGGTGTACTATGCACCTCCCGACCTCTGCTGTGGGTGTGTAGGGTCTATATGGCACCAGCGCCATCTTGACTGCTGTCAAGATGGCTGCCAAGATGGCGGTCTCCATAGCCTGAGTATGCTAGTCCCGTATGTCCAGGCATGGAACCGGGCTTTGGAGAAGATATCAAGTGCATTAACTGTATGGGCGGGTGGGTGGCAACCGGGGGGGGGGGAGGGGACATGCCCCCTCCCCCCCCACTTATCAAGTACATTAACTGTATGGGCAGGTGGGTGGCAACCGGGGGGGGAGGGGACATGCCCCCCCCCCCCCCACTTATCAAGTGCATTAACTGTATGGGCGGGTGGGTGGCACCCGGGGGGGGGGGGGAGGGGACATGCCCCCCCCCCCCCCCCCATTTTAAAACTGTTTACTGTCTCCAATATTCAGACATGTGACTCAACTTGGAAGAATATTACAAGTGGGTGGTATTTCATTTGAATTGTATAGTAAAGGTCCCTCTCCAGGGCCTAAGACCCCCACCCCTATTTTTTTTATTTGATCTTCACAAATGACAGGGGTGACCATTTCAATATTCCAAAAGTCGGGCAATGCCAATGGAGGGGCGCTATTCGAGAAATTCTTCCTCCCCAACGTTTGGGCCAAATTTACATTTTAAAAACGTAAATGTTGTCCAATAATGCGGGGGCGTGCATGTTATTGTATATCTAAATGTGTCGATGGTTGAAGCCTCTGTCGGGGAATACCTTATGGATGTCAGTGGTTGTGGTTTGATCCTCAGGACTCTGACCTCGTTTTGGGCGTAGAGCATAACTAATAACCTGGTTTCCGGCGAGAACTGACTGCGCAAGTAGAGTCTGTTTTGGAGTGGTTCTGCGCACCAGGGGGTCTGGGCGCGGGAGTGGGTCAAGGGGAAGAAGGGGGTGCGTGGGGAACCAGCCTGATACAAAGGTCACGTGGTCTGCCTCCAGTGGGTGGGAGAGGTGTATATTATATAGCAGGCAGTGCTGGATACTACTCCCGTGCTTTACGTGCCCGGCTCTACTTGTATTATCGCTCAGTATTAGTTCCCCTAGTATCACTCATATTTGTATATTACTCTACTGCATGTAAATAATGGCGATATTGATTCGACTCAGACTACAAGATATCTTTCCTGGTTCTTGTAAGATTTGATCTACTAAGTCCACTACTTTAACCATGCATGGTATCGAGCGATCCATTCTAATAATATTTTCCTGCTATTTCATAATATTTGGTATCAACGCGATGACGTATCAGATGTAAATCATGGGGAAGAAAAAAGACGTTGTACTCAATGTGCATTAATTAATCAAATACGCCACTAATAAATCCATTGTCTTATCAACTAGAAGTAAAAACACACAAGTTGAATATGTTCTATGTCTTTTTTAATAATTACCAGAACTCACTTTGAACCAGATAACATCACTCATTCTTCGATTAAAAAAAAAACATACAGTCATTCTTCACAACAGACTATGACGTCAAGATGCGGAGTAATACCTCATTGTACAAACTCGGGCCGATTAACACCCTCACACTAATCTCACGTACTCCGCCACACTTGTACAAAGTTCCTTGATACAGAGTCCTCGGTCCCTAAGACGGCGGACACCACTGTTAGAGTTCACGTTGGGGGACACGAGGGTGACTCCCTGATATAAACGTTGAAATGAAATAGAAGTTGTAGCATTTTCTGTCCGTTGATGATGCAATGTCACGATTGCTTTTTAGATGAGAATTGTAATAAATTGTGAAGAAAATACTTTGTATATGATGACTGTTATCATCACATGATATAAATAAGGAGGAGCGTTTGGCATGAACATGATTCTTCTTAATGCTCATAATACATGTTACTTGTCTTGTTTATGATACAACATTATGTGTAATATATTCAGGACGGAGCTGTCACGTGTTGGCGCCTGACCAATCACAGGACTGATGATTTGTCACGTGATGTGGCCTTGACCAATCACACACACTGACACAAAAGAAATGAATAATCAGGAGTAAAAAAAGGAGAATTCATGTGAGTAAAGAAGCTGCGTCTTGCTGACGTCACGTCATGACGTCACCGTCCTCCTGTGACGTCATCAATGTCATTGATTGCTAAATGTCTTAATTACAATGAATACTTTACAACTGCGGATGGTGAGTCAACATTAGAATCGCATGATATTTGTTATCATTATTATCATTCGTATAATAATAATCCAAATTCTGGAGTTTTCGACTAGATAGACTCCACCAACCTCGCCCTCATACGGGTCCTTTTGGCAAGAACGCCAGCAACACGATTGTGTTTCGCTAGTCATTATTATAAGTATGGTACAAAAACATGAGTGTTCTGAGCAAACCGTGTGATCGGTTACAGCCTATATTACAATGTACAATTACCTTGGTTCTTGGTGAACCTGCATGAACCTCTGTAAGTTACGCACCATGTGTGTGTGAGTTACGCACCATGTGTGTGTGAGTTACGCACCATGTGTGTGTGAGTTACGCACCATGTGTGTGTGAGTTACGCACCATGTGTGTGTGAGTTACGCACCACGTGTGTACTGTTTAACTACAGCAGCCGAAGGGGACACCCTCCACATCACAACTTGGTCATATTGATTATCATTAAAACCAAAACTGTGGTCTATAAATAATGGAAACAGTCTCCTTTCTACAATAATTATTGATGTCAGGCAATGACATTTTTTGTCCATTGAACATTTGGCCAGGCTCAGGATCTGTGTCGATCGGTAGATTACCGACACGATCAATCGTCGGGTTATACATTATTAAGGTGAGGCGGTGATTAACCATCGATCAGCGGCTAACCAGACCGTCTATTGTCCACCGTGTGCTTGTTCCCAGACTGCTGAGTCATTGTTAATACTTGGGCCCCGTGTAGTTCTGAGGGGCACCACCAGGTGTAGAGAGGGCACCACAGGTCCCAGAGTCAGTATGGTGCATACAGAGACAGACAGTGCCCTCTCCCTGTACTACAGGTCTATGCTGCCAGTTCACGTCTTGTTGTCGTAAAACACGGACATCCTCTCTCCATGTGACCTTCCAACATGCTGTATTGACCCTCAGATTGGTATATGTTATGTACAAATCGTCTAGAAATGACTTACTTCTGGGGAAATCCCCACACATTTATTTATAGCCATAATTATGACGTCATAGTGTTCAGGAGGGCAAAGGTCACGTGATATTGCCTGCCCACTTCCTGTCACTTGGTCTCAGTGGCTGCGCACGCACCTCCGACCGGAAGTCCACCTCACGTATTCATATATCCGACAGAACCGGAACTGGTGCCATATTGGCCCACTTCCGGTTCATTTGTTATCCCCGCCAGAAATGACGTCACGTCGCCGCCGATGACGTCATCATCATCATCATCATCACGGAGGCCGCCATCTTTGATTAGAGTCAGGTCACCCCTCCTGTTGTTGCTCATACTGTTGCTCATATTGTTGACACTGTTGCTGTTGTTGTTGTTGTTGTTGCGCTAGTCAGTACTGCGCTATGGCGGCGTGGTGCAGGGAGGGTAGGTGGTGGGAGTGGTGGGGGTGGTGCGACATGGAGCCGAGCGGCGAGTGTTCCGTGCTGGGCGGCGTGGGCATGCCCGACGCGCTCTGACACACATACCACTCACTCAGGTTGGTCGCGTGGTGCGACGGCGCGTGGTGCGACAAGGCGGGGGCGTGGTGCGACAAGGACGACGGGATGTGCGGGTGCAGACTGTGAGCGTGCGACACAGGAGGGTGCGACGACGGCGGCGGCGCTGTGGGCGTCGACGACGTCGTACTTCCCGCCGTACTTCCGGTCGACGATACCGGCGTGGTGTGGGTACTTCCGGTGGAACTCTGCACTGATGGCGTCGGCTTCCGGTCGGGGGTGGGCGCGGGGCTGGGTTCGGGTGAGGACGGGCTGGAGTTGTCGTCAAAGCTGGTGTTGTGTCCGTCCCTGGTGGGACTATCCTCATCCTCCATCTCCCCCGCCGTCTTACAGTGGACCTTCATGTGTTTCCGGAGACTGGACGGGTGCGTGTAACTCTTGTCGCACCCACGCACGCGGCAGTTGTACGGCTTGTCGGACGTGTGCACGTGAGAGTGCTTCTTCCGGTCGGAGCTGTTGGCGAAGCGGCGGTCACACCCGTCAAACTCACACTTAAACGGCTTCTCTCCTGCAAGGACAAAAACGGAGCGGGACATTAGATATTGTTTGTAATATGCATGGTAATGTACATGGATGGTTCAAAATAAAGTTATGGCCTTTAGATTGTTTACAAAAGTAGAGATATTTTGCAAGTATGATGCATGGTCAGCGTCAACAAATCACTGCCCCGCCGTCTCATCCCTCGGGACACCAACAATAATACAACACATCCTATAACTCTAGAATGCCCCCTAGGCCTTGCTATTATTCTACAATACAAGCCTGCCCCTGCCTCTGTCCCCATTATAAACGCCTGTTCCCCTCCCGTCCTAGTGCCTGGTGAGGGAGCTGTAGACTCCATGGTCAGGTAGTGGGAAGGGGGGGGGGGGGGTACAGTGGGGGGGGGGGGGGGGGGGTTACAGGGTTGACCTGCTGAGTGGTTGAGTGGTTGTTGAGCTGTGGTCCTCCAGCCGCCTGTGGTGTGTGTCTCATAGTGTGGGGGCAGCGTGCCGTGAGGGCACAGGTCCCCAGTGTACCTCATTAACATGGGGATTATGAGGCCCTGCCCCCACCTGTACCTCCACACCATTAACCCCTGCCTCCCCACACCTACACACCCCTCCACATACCACACCCACCTCCCCCACAACCACTCCACAACACCCTTTAATAGTACAGGGTTAACGCACACAATGTGTACCAGTGCAGTCTGCGCCGGTCAATTGATACTTGAACTGTGATCATTCTCCTAGTAAGATTACAATGTTATAACATTTTTTAAATTTTTTTTTTTAATTTAAATTTTTTTTTTAATCGGCTGTAAATGGTTAGTGGTGTCCCCTTGTGTGCCCTTGTCGCTGACAGCTGCTGCTGCCCCCCCCCCCCCCCCACTATGACCACACACCCCCTGTATCCGTGCCCACCACCAGCTTACATTGTCTCACCCCTGTGTAGACCCCCAGACCCCACCCTCCTGTAAGACCTAACCCTGCAGACTCCCCGCCCTTCTCGTGTTCATAACGCTATCCGTCTTCGTTAAGTATATCGTTCATGTCAGCGGCCTGAGTGATGGACCCGTGTGTGTGTGGGGTGTGGGTGTGTGTGGGGGGGGGGGGGGGGGGTATAATGTGCACCTGCTGTTCTAACACTGAGGTGTATATGTATGCTGCTGTATGACAGGTCGGTGAGGTACCACAGGTAGCAGGGAGGGGTCAGTACCCGGGGTCAGTGCCATTAGATACAATAGATGTGTCATTGGGGACTAATGAACATATTATATATGAGTATTAGGGACAAAAAATAATGGTGATAGGTGGCCCTGAAATGATGCACTTTGACATTGGTGCTGGGATTTGTGACAAAGTTAATGTGTATTTCTCTACCTCTTGTCCATCCTAGTGGGCACATCCTATCCCATAGTATACATGTATTGGCCTCTGTTTATAGTGCCTGTGGGGTCAGCACAGTGAGCTTTATCAGGGTGCCTGTGGGTGACCTGGGGTGAGACTGTCGTCCAGCAGACTAGCTGTGTTACATTAGGGACATGACAGAAGTGGGCTGGCCATGTGGGAAGTGGAGAAAGGACTGAGGGAGTGGTGGTCTCCCCTCCTTTAAGGTTTGAATAACAGCCAGGCTCAGGGGGCATGCAACATGAGGCTGCTAGTAGCATTTTAAACCACCCTTCCCGTCTAACCTTTCTAACCCCTCGTACGCATGCGCCGTCTATCATAAATCTCACCACACAGCCCCGCGAATTGAATACCATTTACAAAGGTAAAAGAGTGAAACCAAAACCCGCAGGAAGAGCGCGCAACTGTCAAGTCCAGGTGTTCCGGTCACGTGACCTCTGGCCGGACCCTCCACTCTCCAACCCGGGTCTTAGTGAGTGCCACATTGGCTAACCCCAGCTTTAGGATCCGCAGGGAGAGTGTAGAGTGGCCAGGTTAACGCTGATCAGTTCAGACAGGCAGAAGCCTACAGCGGCGGCCGGACCCCCAATTAGAGAACAGCCCAAACACTGGCCGGGGTGAACCTTAATAAATAAATTACCCTTTAATAACACACACCTCCTTCTCCGCACCCAGATCGGGCTCGATTGGTGAAAAATCGAAGTTGGTCAGGGACAATGGTTTGGGACGCAGGGCAAAGTGACAGAGCAGACGAGATTTGGTTTAGTCATGTGACGTCTGAAATTGAGTGTACAAAGGGGGAATAAAACGTGGTCCACTTAGGGGTAAGCTGATACCGTTAGTACTGAGGGGGGGGGGGGGACTACTACTGGGGGTAAGGTCCCCGCCTCTGGCCGTACTACACCACCCACATCTCAACACTGTAAGAAGCATCTGTGTCGTAGAGGCAAGTGTCGCATCAATTGTCCGTAGGGTATGTATCTGTTTACGAGGCAATTCATTATTGATTTCTTCCCATGGGAATTTTGTATTTTTGTTTTATGTTTTCTTTGGTAGTATTGCTCCTTCTCATCGCCTATAGTAAGTCATCTAGATGCTACTGGTATACCCACGATAGATCTAGTGCGCACTGCCTCTGCGAGGTCAAATGCTCTTATTACATGGATTTATTATACGTAGCATTTAGCCATGTTCTCCCATCACAATGAAGTCGGTTTTTACCATCATCGGTCATAATTATCTACATAGCCTAAGTTTTGTTATAAATCATTATAAAAACCTTGTTTTTTGCTGTATAGATGATAATAAAAGCTGTACTGGGACCATCATGCATTGCGTGTGAGGGGATCACGTGCCTCTAATGGCGCGTTCTGATTGGTTTAATGAGAGCAGACGACAAGCGGACGCCGCAGACGACATTTAGCCTCCATCAGACAAAATGGCCGCTTGTCGTGTTTTGCCACATCCCCACAGGGGGCGCGCGCGTCGTAACGAGCCGGGATTGAGGGAGGGGATAAATAGATAAATGGAGGTCAACAACCCCGGTCGTGTTATGGAGGGGGAGGGGGATGTTGGGGGGGGGGGGGGGCTGCCATACATCATTTTTAACAATAATGGGTTTTGAGTTGTTTCAACCACGGAATCCTTTAATCTAAAAGCACTGGGCTTTTCAATTATCAAATTGTATCCATAGTTCACAAGGAAGATTGGATGACTATAGCGACAATAGCATGCAATAATGTCAGATCAGATGACATTGCTTTGCATTAGAAATCACCAGGGACTCTATTTAACGTCTGTGGGAACATGGACAGGAGAGGCGACCACCCCTCAGACCTCCCCTTACCCAGGTGATACCTCAGGTATATTACTGTAGGGTCTGTAGGTCACTCAGCACCTTCCCCCCCCCCCCCCCACACACACACAACTCTCAGGTTACCCCAACCTGGCTATTGTAGGGATCTAATCACGTTTAATGCGCATGCGCCGATAAACCCTTCTCAGAGCCCAATTTGTCCCGGTTTGGCCGCTTATGTAAGAACCTTTTCTGCCCCGTCTGACATATTCTACCATTGTTGGCACGGTCCATAGGGACGGCCACAGGTTAGCACGGGTTAGAGGTTAAGGTACTTACAGGCTGTCAAGGAATCCCTGACAATCTTAGAGCTTATCGTAAAATGAGGTTGTGTGACACAGTTGGTGAATGGTGGACTACACTAGTCAAGCTGTGCCACTTGCAGATCTAGCTATATGCATGATACCCTGCCATGGTAAGGCTGCAAGAAAGGGGGAAGTGGGAATGTGCTCGAGACCAATAAAAAGCGTTCATTTATTCATTTTGTATCAGATTGAACTAATACTGAATAATTTGCACCAAGAAGGCGTTTCCCCAGCGTGGATCTGTGGTGGCTTCTAACAGGCCGCCACTACCAGGTGCCTGGAGGTACTGAGTGCCCTATAGGTAGGTATGTGAGGGGGGGGGGGTGAAGGAAGTGGGGGCAGGGTGTCGTAATCAGTTGTCATCAGGTCGTACGGCTCAACACGTCTACTTCAAACTCTCGTGTTCTCTCGCCAGCCGCGATAACAAAACACGGGCGCACCTGGTGGGCGTGATTGGAACTACTTAGAGACACTGACTGGGGGGGGGGGGGGGGGGGGGGGCTGGTTTTAGATCTCAGCTCGATCTCCCCCCCCCCCTTATACCTCCTGCAGCCCGGCCTTCCCACCACCTAGAACCCGGTCAATAGGACTTAGAAGTGTTGTGAGACCTTGTTAGGTTCAAGGTCTAGCACTTCACACTTAACTAGTCTGTATGTGTGTTCAGAATATATGCTAAATATATACAGCTTCAATTTTCCAATATTTCACTTATGTTTTCTGTTGTTGAACAAAAATCATTGTATTATATGTGTCATGTACAATTATTCCCTTGTGTTTTTATCTTTCTTGATCCTTCAGTACTGCAGCCCTATATCATACTATGACTTTGTATTTCTCTATCAGCAAGGTACACATGCGTTTAAAACATACATTTAAACACACTCCGTCCCCTAAGTCTCTCTACTTTTTTCCTACCCCCTGCCCTGTTCGGCCAAGCCTGCTCCTTATTCTAACTCCAGTGTAGAGGTTTTTTATCAACCTTTTTTTGTCAAAAAAGGTCAATTTAGCAGTAGAAATCGCCAAAGATAACATAGATTTTGTCCAGAATTTAGAGAAAATGTCTAAAAATATTTTGGTCGGCCCCATATATCCTTAGGGTCGGTCGAGATACTGGAATACAACAAGTTTTTTTTGGCCTGAGGCCAAAAAAAAAAAAGGTGTGTTTCAGGTTACATGGTCTGAAAATCTGTGGTAGGTAGGTCGGATATTTTTTTTTTTTTTTCTTTTTTACTTTAGCCTGAAAAGTACCCAGAAATTGACTCACGAACTACAATGCCGACTCGCCGACGACCGCCTCGACTCGTAAACTATCAGATCGACCCTTAAATAGCCCCAAAATGACCCAAAATATAAATATTTTTTCAAAATTGCATAAAAATTTCTAGGGTCGGCCCTGTTTTGCTAGATGGGGTCGGGTAACCTGAAACAAGCCTTTTTTTAAATTTGGCCTGAGGTGAGGGGTGGTGCTGGGGGTGGGTGACACCTCTGTACACCTCTAGGTGAGGGGTGGTGCTGGGGGTGGGTGACACCTCTGTACACCTCGAGGTGCGGCACTATATATCAGGACACACACCTGCAGCCGGCCGCCATCCGTCCTTGTCAACCTACCCATAAAGATTCCCACCAGTCTATTTAGGCCCCCTTAGCCCGCCTCTCCCTCCCTCCACACAGGCCCCCGGGCTCACCGAGTCAAAGAGGTGTTGGGGGTAATTTGTAACGTGGTTAGAGAGTCTGAGGGGCTGGGGAGGTCCTGATTTTACAAGTTATTCATATTTCACGCAGCAAGTAGCCAATGATTCCTGCATCTACTAGCAGCTTCGCGTCAGCAATGAACATTCATAAATATACCTCAAATTGTATGAATTCTTGAAAATTATTACTTTGTGAAACTATTTTTTTCTGGCTTTTCCCACTTAGCAGTGACCACCCTGAGGTAATGAGAAAGCCGCCACCACCAGAAGGTGGTCTATCTATGCGTGTTTACAGCGCAGCGGCGGTGGTAAATACACGTGGGATTAACTCAGCACCTGTGGGGATGAATTAGCCACATTATAAAGAATAGAGACCATTTGTAAGGGAACTGTATGGAACCAAAAGGCTACAGAATGTGGGCTATGTAGTGATGTTATCTACTGCAGATAGGGCCGGGATGAGGTCATGTAATGGTCTACATAGGAGGGCCTATAGAGAGGGTCGCTGATTCTCTCTACAGGCAGTTGAAAGGATTCAGGATGTGAGTTAATTCAACCTTTTCTATTGCATTTATGGGGTTGGACGTGAAACTACTACGACATACTGACTGAGTGAGGGCAACATGGGAAGTGGCTATCGTTGTACCAGATTCACCAGTGGTGGTCTGTTATACTAAATTGTAGATAAAGATGTAAATAAAAAAGACACTTTGCTACAATATGGGGTATTTTCACGATATTTCCTCGGTACAATATAACCATTTCTGAAGATCCTTCATGCATTATGGCTGAGAAGCCATGATAATCTGTAGGGTTATGTATATGGATTTGGTTCTCCTTGGGGGCTGTCACTGGGTTGGGGCTGGGTGCATGAAGGGCAGGATGAGACTGGCATTCCCCAGTACATGTACACCCAATCTGAAAGGGGCTCCCTAAACCATGTAAGTCACCAGGAGCCTTTGTGACCCTTCCCCGACTCCCTAACGCCCCAATCAGCACTCACACCCTGGAGGTACATGGTGTACCTCCACACTGAGTCCTCCTGTGTCTAGAGAGGAGACACCCACACCCCCACACACACCTCCACACCCTGACCCCCTCACCCTGCCCCTAACCAACCTGCTATCTCACCCGCTAATTTCTCACAAATTTGTCGTGGTGACAGCTTCCAGGCTGACTGAGGATGTGGCTGAGGTGGCTGAGGTGGCTGAGGTGGCTGAGGGTGGCTGCAGGGAAGTCAGCAGCTTGCCTCACCTGGTGGCTTTGATGTAGCCGACCCCTACCTGTACACTACAGGCTGTAGGGGGTCTACGTCGACAAGCTGCTGCTGTTCAAACTTAGTTAGAATCACTCAGACTGTGAAGGAATAGACAGACTCAAGTCTCTGTCTCACCTTTTGTATGATCTCAAGTCTGTTTCTAATCTTATGGATTTCAAGTCGGTCTTCTGGGTTCCCTTGATGTAACTTATTCAGAAGGGATATGCCATGTTAATGCATCATTACCTGTTGGATTGTTCTTTCTGGAGAGCCAATTCTAATGAACCAATGATGCTACAATAGAAACTTGTATGCCATTGAATGACCCATGGATGTAAAGATATTAAGTCTGAAGTAGACGATGATATCTAAAGAATCATCAAAGTGCACTTAACACGTCTAGTAAACCAACACTTCAATAACGTTTACATCTAAAGCTGATATAAAGCTACATACCTAAACCCCATCCCGCCCCACATCCCCACACACATGCCACATTTAGGTGCCCCCACCACCCCCACCCAGACCCCACAGCGCCTACAGCACACCTTCCACACGACAGCCTCTGCCAAATCACCATTCACTTAATGACCAGCTCAGGTATTGTCATTTTAGGCACCAGTGTCCACCAAGGAAAATAAGGGGCACGGGGCGGCGGCTGTTGGGGGTGTGGGGGTAGCCAGGCGGACCGGGGAACTCTGTCAGATTATAGGAAAGCCTCCAATGGGGTAGAATAATTGTCAGGGCTATGTTGTAGGTGTGGGTGAGATGCAAGGGGAGTGTGGGGGGGGGGGGGGGAGGGGGGGGGGGTAAATGGTAGGTAAATGCAGAAAGGGATAGGTTGTATAGCCCTTTCAAATCAAGGATATCCTTATTAGAATATTATGATATAATAGTGGACAGATTTAGGTCTATCAATGAATTATTGTTCAGCAATGGCTTCACAAACTGCAATCTGGTATTATTTCATATTTTCCTTAATATCCATATGAATAAATTACAACTGTAATTTTTCTTAGTCATCATGCGAAATCCTATGTCCAAAGCAGAAACAAGAAACATCACTCTGGTGCATAAATGTATGTGTATAATTAAAGTAAAAGTAGAATTCCTTCACCTGAGTTCCAGCATTAAGATCCTAGACATAACAAAGCCTACAAGAAGTATTTGGCATTCGTCCTAAACATGGTCGGCCAATATGCTCCCTGCCCTGTGCTCTCTAATCAACTCTACAGATGATAAGTGTCTGCGTTTCCAGAGGCAGTTCTAATTTGGGCCTACGCTGAGTAGTCTTTGAAAGGAGCAGTCTATTTGAGGCCACCCCCTGTGGTTCCCCGCCTCCCCGCTGGGGGGACTGAGGTAGGCAGGTTAGGGCCCCACCTCCCCAGCAGGCAGCGCTGGTCGCCTCTATAAAGGTAGCTCTATGAATTTAACATGGGCTTGCGTCATTTAATAGTTTATTGGAATAACTACGAGTAGATTTGGCTAGGGCTCGCCCAGGCCGCCTACCCTGGCTCCCCCGGCCCCTGCCCCAATACACATACAATATACATAGGTGAGCGGACCGCCTGTGGTTACCGCGCTCCGGGGTCCTCGTCAATGAGGAATAAGTCTGTGGGGACTCAGTGTAGATTGGGTGTGTGATTTTACCCAAACAGGCTTGGTGGGGGAGGGGAGGGCCGGCCCAGCAGGCATCTAGTTAAAGCTGAATACACGCAAGGTGAGCGTTCCGTAGTTCCCGCTGTGCCCGCTGTGCCCGTGGTGGCGCTGGTGTTGGCGGCATAGGGGGCATGTTAAAACGGGTTCAATGGACTTGGCAGGTAGAGATCTATACAACTTACACCCCCATCCCCTCTCTTATCCTCAGCTCTTCTCTCCCTTGACCCCTGTCCTATTTCCCCTACATCCTAGATCCCCAGCTCCCATTAGCACAGTCTTCCTCTTGTCCCTCTGATTATTGATTGAGCTATAGTGGACATTATTTTCCAATACAGAAAGTACATGTCACTCTACCTGTCGGTGTTTCTTAGAGAAAATTCTCCTCCTTTCGCCATCTTTAACTCACCTCTTCTCCATCTCATTCCGCCTGTCCATTAAGGCTGGAGCTAGGCTGAGGTTAGGCCGGCTGTAGAATGACTAGGCTGGCTGAAGGCTTGCAGTATGTTGTGTACCTGCCTTCTGCTACCCCCCCCCCCCCCCCACACACACACACGACCCTCGTCACCTTACCCCTCACTGTGATCCAGCCCAGAAAACTACTGAGGCGGAACAGCCCAGACAAAGTAGCCTCATACCTATGTACTATAGACCCCCCCCCCCCCCCCCGGTATACACCAACCCAGCTGACCCATTCAAAAACATCATATCCCGCCTCTTGTCTGTCATCTAGACACATAAAACTCACAGGTTAGACTAATTTTTGCTCCTCCCCCCGACTTCTTGTAAAGGTTGCTGTCGTAGGAAATCACAGGGAAAACAGCCAATTTCTCATCTGTATAGAAGTCTGGTAGAGATTACAGGGCATGGGGGCAGATGCTGTGTGCATGTACAAAACTGTACCTCTATGAGGCCGCCTCGTGTTGTAAATACCACTCATAAGTCATCATGTAGGAGAACCTCTACCTGTGCTAAAGAAGTTACTAACTGTGCAGAACAACCAGGGCGTCTACATGTATTTACTGATTCAATATATATAATATTTCTAACAAGTGTGTGACCAGAATTCGGTGTTACATTTTAGAGACCTTATGCTGGTATAGCAGACGACATTTCAAGCCGTTTAATTTGACCAATCAACAAATATCCGCTTGTTGTCAAGGAGACGCGCTTTTCAGTGAGTTTTAGAAGCAGACGACATTTTCGGCTAAATTCGGCGAGAGACGCGGCGTCGGGTGCGCGTCTAACTGACTTGTAGATGGACATATGGGGAGGTAAAACTAAACTGGCACTAATCCGAGCTGCACCAGACGACAACACAATCCCCCTGTAACCCGACCTACACCCAGCCCTCTTTAGGCCTTACTCTTCTAGTCAGGGTTAGGAAAGCCTAGACCTGCCCACTCTAATATAGGCTGAAAATAACATTTGCTTCAGGTCACCCTTCTTCATCTAAAATAATAAATCAGACCCTAAATCTTCCCTCATATTTCCCTAGTGATATTCCTATTTTTTATGTATTTCAAATGGGTCAAAATTTGCTAATGCCCACTAAATTTTACCAGGTAAGTATTATTTTTAATTTGATCAGCTGGCGCAGGCTTTGTGTTGGCCTAGAGTACGGTGGTAGTAAGGTGGGTAATTGACATGTTAATACTGTGGGACCCTGCCCCTCCGTCCTCCACACCACTCCACCCTTCACTGTGCGGCCAGGATTAACTAACTCAGGTTACATGACGCTTATCGTGACGGCACGTCATCCCGTACACCTGACATATGTCTACACACCACCAACCACCTTAAATGGATGATTAAAATTGCCAAAAACTTATCTGCTCAAAGATCTTATCTAGATTGGAGAAAAGGTTCTGTGCTGGAAAGTCCCTTGCTCCCTGTAGAGCAGAGAGACTTCAGGAAATGTCCTTGTCATGTAGCTCTAGTAGAAGGATCGATAGAAGAAAGCAATTGGATATTTTACCATTAATATGAATAATATCATAGCTGTATTTGATTTAAATTATTTTATCAATTCTTTGGCATATATTAAATATTTGATATGATATGTAAATGTGGACATTAATCATGGTTTCCCTTAGATAATGCCTTGTTTACACGGGTGTCTAACATTGTTGAGTGCTCTATAATTGTCCTGATTGCCTCCTCAAATGCCACCCATCTACTCAAATAATGGCCCTGGATCTGGATCAGCTGATTCAATTAGCAGCCCTTGATTGGTTAATGACCAATTAGGGAGGATAATGAGTGCCGGCTAGTCGTCCCCTGACACCTCCTCCCTCCTCACAGCGACACGTTCAATGTTGTTCTGTGCCCACAGAAACAAAGGCCACTGACACTACTCAGGGCATTTGTGTATCCACTATGACGATACTATACAGACTCCTGAGCAATGAGATGAATTCAAAGTATTTCAATAATAACAAAGTATTAGTCACCTTCCCACCATATTTATGAAACAAGTTCCCTCTGAGTACCTCTCTATGAGAACACGTGACCTCTCTGCCCTCATTCAGCGCCGCCATTTTGGTACAAGAGACGCTGCGCCACAATATGGCGCAATATGGCGCAAAACACTTGGGGACCATTAGAAATGAAAACATGTTAATGACAGGCCGTCTGCGTTATAATGTGTTTGAGGTGGAGAGGGAGGGGGGAGGGGGAGCAGCTGAGGGGGTTAATAGTCGGGTGGCAAGCGGCGGTGGCCTTCCCGCCTAAAAGCACAGTTGGGGGCCGATTATCCTAAAAGTCGGCTGCTAAACCGGAAGTGGTCCGCACGCGTCGTGTCCATCTGCCAAAATGGCGGAAATGCACCCTGTTCAAATCACGCATACTTTATACAATTAATATATTTATAAATCTGCAGTTGGGGAAACAAGCTTTTGGAAAGGCGCGAGGGGTGAGGACATTTTTGGGAGATGCTACTTTGCTAGTGAGTGAGTGTGGGGGGCGGTTCGCACAGGATGGGGTAAGGGCACTGTCCTGACCCACCATCAATAACTGCATTGTGTTACAAACATGGTAGATAGAGACAACACAAACCAGCGCCATTTTGGTTTACAGAATAGATGGTCTAGTGACAAGATATAGGTCTGTGCGGAGAACTATACGTCCGTCGTCGTCACAAGTTCCGATAACCTCCGCCAGGGGCGCCCCATGCAGCACGCCCCCTAGGGAGGACGCCGACAATCACCGACTAATGAGCGCCGACCTGCTGACCCGAGAGGCGACACCTGCGGCCATCGGCACAACTAAAGCAGGGTAGACACTGCCACCTAACGCTCCGATCCGCCCCAACTCGCCCCATCTCGACTCTCCAGGCGGCTGCAGTCGGCCCGTGTATGCCCCTTCCCGACTGAGTTGGGGCGGATCGCGACCAGTCGGGAGTTTTCAAGCAGTGTTTGAAATACAGGCCCGACTGGAGCACAGTGGGGGGTGCAGATGGGGCTGGTCGGGACTGAAATGCCCGTGTATACTCACTGCCGACTGAGATGGAGATAGTCGGGAGTGTTTTGGCCAATAAGGGAGAGGCTAGGAGTCACATGGCCATTTATATAATGAGCACATTCCTCTTTCCCACGCTAAGGACTGGAGGAAAAGGCTGAAAACCACTGCTGTGTATGCCTGTCCCCATCTCCCGACTGAAGCCGATTGCCTGCTTCCCGACTGGAGACAACTGGGTCAGTTGAGTTGGGACGCGTCGGTACGGTGCTGTGTAAGGCCTGCTTAAAACAAAACCTCAAGTTGTCAAGTTGTAATGTACCCGGCCGCGTCCCCGTGTAGGGCGCGCCGTGCGGCCTCCCTGCCCGGCTGTACCCGTCCTCAGGCCGCCAGGAGGCCCGGGACGGGCCGCCTGCCGCCCGGGCTGCCGGGGTTGGCGCAACTGGACGCGGCGCGGGCAGGGAGGGAGTGGGGGGGATCCGATTTGTAGAGATCTATGGTTGGTTGATACCACTCATAATTGGAGGAATAATGAATTTACTAAGACTGGGGCTAGCAGCAGCAGAGTATGAAAGACCACCTTCTTATACTAGTAGTTACAATAAGGAGGGAGGAATCCTCCTGCAATGTTTTTGTGACCAGTCAAAATCGGGGGAATAATGCTATCTGTCAGTTATCATAACACTAGTGCTTACATGACCATCTTCCTCCAGTACCTGAAGTGCCTGACCTGGGCCCTCCATGGTATGCACCACTCAGTCAGGTATACCTACAGGTACCTCCATACACACAGGTATATCTCCATATACATAGCTACATACACACAGGTATATATCCATATACATAGCTCCATACACACAGGTAGATCTCCATATACATAGCCCTACCTGGAGCTGCCCACAACAAGAGGTTGCTCACTCCAGGGTGCCTCCTTGTACCTCCGGGCGGTGACCACCAGGAGGGAGGTGGGTGAGTGGACAATGGGGGCAGGTCAGGGGGGTCAAGTGACCGTCCCCCCTGAGCGGGTCTAGGTGTCATGTTAGAGCAGCAGGACATGTTTAACATGTGTGACAGCTATGTCATCTACTGTCATCTACTGTCATGTACTACATCCACAACATGACAGCAGCCCTGTCACACTCTGGGGTCGGCTCAGGTGAATCTCCTCCAGGCGCTACTACTCCTAGAATATTGTCTTAGAGAAAATACCTTTCTGGGAAAAATCCAAGAAATCTCAGAGAAAATACTTTTCTGGAAAAGCTCCTAGAAATGTACTTTGGACAATTGGTTTTCTCTGATTACTTCTAGGAAACACATGAGGTAACTATAGAATGAGGTAGCTACATGTTACTATTATGCTGAGTTTGAATATCACTATTCTAATCTAATGCAATTGTATCATCCATTTGACATCCTGGGCTGATATTACAGACATTATTGATCACATATAATGGGAGAATACCGGGGAGAATGTAGTCTCTAACACATAGAGCCCAGGGCACAATGGTTGTATCCAGGTCAAAAAGAAACAGGGAATATAGGTTGATTTATTAACGCATGTGTCTGGGACGATGTCCACCTTGCAGCCTGTCAGCATCATGTCGGGCAGGTAGAACACCTTTGTGAGGCTGCCTACACGTCTCCTACACCTCCCCTGTCTGTCTGTGAGTGCCTCCGGCCTCCTCCAGCACCAACCAGTGCTATAATACAGACCCTGGAGGGACAGTCCGTCCCCGGGAGCCGCGTCCAACATGACGCCTGCTAACAGGCGCGTCACGTTAGGTCATTAAGCTGCATTAACTGCTGCTGTGTGCGAGCCTGGGAAGGTGGCGTTTATAGCACTGTAAAAAAGGACTCATTTAAACCCTTTAAGGACGGCATGATGCCTTACTGTATCATGCCACTGGTCGTCGTGAAGCATGAATACAGCCCTGGCGAGTAACTCACCAGTGCTGCATTCAAGCACCATGTCGACCCTATGGGGTTGAGAGACTCCCAAAGGATCGACATGATGCACTAGTGTATAGCACCCGCGAGTTACTCGCTAGGGCTGCATTCATGCATCATGACGACCAAGGCATGATGCATTAAGGCATGATGCCATCCTTTTAAGGGTTAACAGCCTGTCTGTGGGACTACAGCCTAGTATAGATGGGTGTAGGTGGACTGTCAGTCACACCTGTGGACTGTCCCTACATGTAGATATTTATTAGCTGAGTATCATACAGGTGCCTGAGGCGGCCACATGAGTAGCCTACTCAGCACGATACCAGTATGCACTGGGGACAGGGAGATACACACCGAGCTGACTGCCGGACTTGCATTGTTTGGTGCTGAGGCCAAAAAAAAAAGGTTTGTTTCAGGTCCCCCGACCGACCCTATCAAAACAGGGCCGACCCTACGTTTTTTTATGCAATTTTGAAGAAATTTCTGTATTTTTACCCTTTTTCGGTCAATTTTTGGGTTTTCGGAAAGGCCAGCCAGTACTTTCATGTTAAAAAAAAAAGTTAAAAAAAAAAAAAATCCGACCTACCGACCCTACATTTTCTGCCCATGTTACCTGAAACAAACTTCTTTTTTTTTTGGCCTGAGGTCAGCTGCACTGGTTGTAAACAGATGTATTTTGCACAGAAATCTCACGAGACAAAGTACATGCACGGCTCACACGAAGCCTCCTTTTAATATTGACGATAGGCTCGGGCCCCCACGGGTTGCTCTACCCTCATTACTTAGGCTCAGGGCTGTGGGACGGAGTCGGTGTACTGATTAGGTCAACTACCCTCTGTTAGTAAACACGTCACCAGGACGTCTGAACCACATACGTCATCATGACGTCATAATGACGCTAATGACGTCACATTCACTGCTATGACGTCATAACTATGATTTATAACTGCGGAGTGTGTATGTGATTTAGGGAGGGTAGTGTATGAACAGGCTTGAGGCCCAGCAGGGGTGGTAGGGAGGTTTAACATATACACGGGGGGCTCATGGAGTTAGAGCCCGATAAGATCATCCTCTACAAGGGTCCGACCCGCGGCTTAATCTCACTCCCTTTCATGTCCATCCACACATGAAAGTAGTGCGCGCCATAATCCGGATGTACGACGTCTTTACCCGGCGCGTTCCGCTGGTTGTTGTGTTGTACACGCGGGGACCAGCGTCAGCCCCCCTGGTGGGCACTTCACGCCGATCAGACAGGAAGTCAGCTGCCCCCGCGGTGTGGGCAGGGTAAGGAGAGGATCATCACATTAATCCTTAATCCTTAACGCTGTCTGTTACTACACGGCTGTAGGGAGGGGGAGAGACACACGTAGGGGGATTTCCAACACGTAGACAAAGGGGGAAGGATGACGGGAAGTGGCTTCAACCACTGTGTCCACCACCTTACGGGCTGCAGCCGGGTTTCTAATCCTCCCTATGACACTTGTATAAATCAGTACTAACACATCACACCTGAATGTACATTCATCTCTGACCATGTAATCTCAAATTGAAATATGATAATAAAAGACCAATAATATGACGATTAGATCTGCAATTCTACGCCACAATAGGTGTAGACCCTGACATAGTCCTTGGTGTCTGTCTGTAGGTATGTGTGTGTGTGGGGGGGGGGGGGGTACACGTGGTAGCCATCCTGTCGGCACTGGAGGAGCCGTCAGCCGGCATCAGTCACCTTGGGCACCAGGTTACCGCAGGGTTGCCGCAGGGACGGGAGGAGTCTTGGCCTCCAGTGTAACACCCTCCTTAGGTTACCCCCCCCCCTTCCCCACCCAACCCCCCCCCCCCCACCCACACACACACACACACACCTCAGCCACCTCACCAGCCGCTACAGTACAACAATAGACTCTCTCCCTGTAAGGACCCGCGCCCTATTAAGAAAGTCGTTCAATACCCCAAAGGCACTTCTGAGCATTCTTCTAAAAGCCCCATTTACCCAAGCCTCATCTAATAATAATGTACACTTTTTTCCTTAGCTGTCCTGTTCTTTTTCTTCTGTTTCCTTAGCGTTTTTTTAGGTCTGTGAGCTCATGCGTTGTTGAAGGAGTGACTTTGGCCGTGAGAAGAGAAGTGTCGGCGTCTGTAGAGCGTTTGTGCAGCGTCTGTGCCGCTAGAACGGCGTCTGGGGCCGTGAAGGGGTTGTCAAGGGGGTGTTGGAGTAGGCCTCTCGGCCACTCTCGTGTGCGCCGAGAGCTGGCGAGAGTTTGCCGATAAAGGCTGCCTGCTTCGAGGCTAACCGGAACCAGCTCCGGCGCGACCTCTGTCGGCGGGGAGTAAAGATGTTGCCTATTATCGCCCAGGGAGCGGAGATTGACGTTGACGTCCAAATGTCGTCTGTTAGACGCGGCAGACGCATTCTGGAGGCAGTTTGAGGTTTCAGCCCAGGTCAGCAGTTACCCTGTCCTGTCCACCACCACTCACCCCAAGTGTAGCCCCCCCCCCCCCCCCCCACGCCCACTGCGTTATTTCTGAGACTGGATCTGCGATCTTTACACATGAGTAAGGCCTGGTGACTAAGGTGAATCATGTACCCCACTAATACCCTGACCAAGTCACAAATGACAAACTCACAAATCCCTGACTGACTCAGGTCTTACCCCCCCCCCCCCCCCCCCCGCCGTATAACCCACACCACTGTGCCCTGTGGGGTGCCAACATGTCGGGGTGCCCCCTGGTGAGTGTGTATATTCTGTCAGTCACGGTGCCACAGCCCCAACACATAGCACAGGGCAGGGGGGGGGGGGGTAGCAGACGGCTCTGATTTATGTTGCATAAGCAGACAGCATTTAATGAAATTCCAGAGAATGTAAATACATGTTGATCTGTATACTGCGCAGTCTGAACATTTTATAGCCAGTGACACAGTATTCCAGTCACGCTGAAGAGCTATAAAAAAAAAGGCACAGGAGGGCATCAGGAGGCTGGAGAGGCTTCAAGCTGGTGTTGAGAGCCGGGGCTGAGAGAGGTGGAGAGGAGAGAGGGTGAGCTCCTCCTCCTCCTGCTCCTCCTCCTCCTGCTCCTCTACACAACAACAAATGAGCTGTGGGTGTGGCGCTGATTAGGCCGTTGGCCGCTAGGTGGCCGAGGTGTGTTTTGGTTTGCAGGGTGGGACTGGGTGAGTCTGGCTCTGACAGCTCAATAATACAACCCCCCCCACCTGCTCCTCACCCCCCCCCCCCCAACCACCACCACCACCACCACCACACCAACCTGCTCCTGACCTGACTCCTGGGCAGGTCAGGCCTAATTCAACACTGCCATCAGCCAGAAAGGCCAATACTTTGGTCCACATTTTATTAGGGAAACCGTTGCTTTTTTGGGCTTCTTATTCTATTTCTAGGCAGAACGTCTGACTTGATGCTTTTTCATTTGAGCCAGCTATTGATAGACATTTCCGTTATATACCTGGACCCATTACCTCTCTGATGCTCCAGAATTCGCCCACAATCACAACGAGGCACCAATAACCACTACCTCCTCTATTATCGTCTACTAAATTACCCATCAACCACCGCGTCCTATCTGATTTCCGCCCCACCTCCCAGAATCCAGCTGGGAATTAACCATTTCCGCTGGTGGTGCTGGTGTCAATGCTGGCTAATAATAAACCCATTCTGATGAGTTCCATAGATAACCCGCGCGTCTATCATCAATCTGGGCGATATTGGGGGTATTTCACCATACCTCCACTATAGAGTCAGCTGTGGGAAGCACACAGGGCCGGTTGCCTGTTTGTTGTTCCACCTGCAGCACCATCTGGTCCTCACTAGGAGCTGGAGCTGCTCAGAGCTCCTGCAGGGGAAGGTCTGTGTGAAACTCGGTCCTGTCCGGGTCCCTCCTCACCTAGGGAAGGGTCCTGTTAGGCCGTTTTATTTTGATAACTTGGATTACAGACCCGCGGCCGAGATTTTTTGGCATTTTGCAACAAAAAAAAGATTTGTTTTTTGTTTTTTCCTCCAAGAATTTTTGATTTTTTTTTAACCAAAAAAAAAAAGAAAAGTACCTGTTGACCAGCAAAAGGTGGAATGAGGCCTTTCAGATTGGGGATAGGGTACAGCTATCTCACCGCTGGTACCCACACCACACGGGGAACTAGCGAATGCTGCATGGCATTATGAGACAGCAGGACAATGACGTGACGTAACGTCCACAGGGAAATCCCCGACGTAACGGCAGTGCTGTCCTCTAAGGTAACCACCCCAGGGGCGTATCCTGGTGGGTGAATGTTGAACTAACAAACCAAGAGGAAAGCTGTGTGAAATTCGGACTGCCCCCAAACAACCCGATCCTAAGCTATCCCATTCTTGGTCCTAACCCGTGCCACCCTCCCCGGCCTGCTTTAGAAGTGATCTGGACGTAAGAGTGGCTCACATGTGGAGGTGGGCCTCTTAATGTGACATGTAATGCCACAGGAGGAAAAAACTACATCCAGATCTACACCTTTAACATGCGGCACTGACTCAATCCGCGCCCAGAGGGGTGGAAGCCATACAAACATGTGACAATGTGTGTCAGCGACTTCTAAGGCATTAAATATAGGTCTCTGCCACATGGGGTAGCCATATATTCTACTGCTAATGGGCACTGCATGTGGTATACGCGGCTAGAGGTCTAGTTACTATATGGGGTACTGGAACATAAATGGTGAGATTTGGGAGGATACTTTGTTGAGATATAATATCAGAATTGTTGATATCAGTATGAATGGTATCAGTATGAATGGTATCAGTATAATTTATACTAGTATATATTTGATATAAGTATCAATGACCCATCTGCATGGTTGGGGGCCCATGGTTGTATGAGTGTTGATACCCAGTATGTGTGTAAGTAGTAGCATGCCGCATGTACTGCCTGCTGGACCTCGGCTCACCCCCCTCCCCCCCCCCCCCCCACACACACACTCATAACCTGCTCATCAGTCTCGGACTTCCAGCCCAATGCCATGCCATAGGCTGGGATCAGACCTTCTCTTGACATTTGCACCAGTTTTGGTGTATTGATACACACCTATCTACAGACAGATATTTATCTAGAACAAAGGGAGTAATTAAAGCTAATAGTACGACCTTTACTTGAAAGAGTTGATTAAAAGCTGTGTACGACCACAGTATTGAACAGGATGGCTGCCTGCTCCCAGGCTACCCAACTGGTAGGATAGACGCTGCCGAGGTTGCCTGCTCATCCACACACCTACACACACACACACACACACACACACACATGGTGAGCAGATCACGAGTCGTACTGACCTGCTCCCAGCGTCCTGAGTTAATCAGGTGTGGAGACTGCGAGCTGCTGCCAACAAGGCCTCCAGTTCTTTATACCCCTGTACAACACGGTACTATGGCGGCAGGGGAGGGGAGGGCGGCGGTGAGTGGGGGAAGGCATCGGGGAGAAAGGCTCAGGGGAAGGGAGGGTGGGGGGAGGCATCGGGTGTAGAAAGATGAAGACGGTAATATTATCTTACAGATTTAGAAACATGTAGATAGACAGGAAGTAGGTCTTCTCCATTGCTGTACCCACCATGTCTGTACCCACTGCAGCCCCCCCCCCTACCCCACCCTTTTTTGGCGGGCAGTGGGAGGAGGGGAGGAGGAGATGGCGGTTAATAGCCGTAGTATCCATGCCACGTGTGTGTGTTGTGGCGGGGGTGGGGCCGGAACCGGAAGGCGCTCTAGATGTATGCCGGGAAGTGACAGACGCTCATAACACATCATACCTCACCTTCATCTCTCCTCCCCGACCCCGACCCCTCCTCCACGGGCCACGCACCAGGTCACCACCGCCTCTACAACCCTTACAGCCCCCTGCCGCCTCCAGGGGGACCTCAGGTAGGGTATCAGCCGGGGTACAGGTACTACATTAGAGGCACTGTGTGATATAGGGTGTATACTCTACTCCATGAACCAATGTCGGCACGCCCCTCTAACACAGCACTATACCGCCGACCAGTCAGCTTCTATTTCCGGTTGCGGCGGAAGTGAGGTCGCGGGGTGCATTTTGGTATAGTACATACCCTCTCTCTGGGTTTCCGGTCTGCTATTGTTTGCTCGTCTATATATGATATTATCTTGTGTAGTGGAGGGAAGGAAGCCAATGTGTTTTCCAGTCTGGAACTGCTTATAACATAACGCTATAGTCTGTATTGAGACGGGGTTCATCGTTTCACTGCACCCCGGTGCCAACAAGGCCTCTATACAGTGGGTCCGGGGGAGGAGGATTGACGGGCTGTGTTTCCTAGTATCCCCCGTCTGAGGCGGAGGTGAAGGGGTGGGGGATGTGAGAATGGAGGATTGACCCACCCTGGTACATGTGGAGCTGTGGCTACATCATGTGGGGATGTGGAGCTGTGGGTACATGTGGGGTGTGGGTACATGTGGAGCTGTGGGTACATGTGGGGTACAGGGCTCTGTGAGACCCTGGATGTGTACACAGATGGACACGGGAGACACTCGATCCTAAACACCCCGTCCCTGTCCCTCCCCCTGCACCTAACCACCCCGACATCTACATCTGTATTTGCATCATTCTCTCTCCTGCATGCTAGTGTGCGCGGCCATTTCTTGCCCCCAGTTCAGCATAGTGACAGCATAAAGGATGGCCACAACCTACAACAGCTATAGGCGCTAGACTGCTTGTATAAAGACATCTCTTTATAACCCCCTTGCCTAAACTCCCATGTAGCTAAACCCCCTGGTGACAGGTCCTGTCAACACTACACTGAGTCCCTGCGACTTGCTCGGCACCAACTCACAACGACTCACTCAACTACTCCTTCACTCTTCAAGCAGCGGAGCTCAGTCACCCTCTCCAGGCGGAGACAGCCGCGTGCGGATGGCCCCGGGGCACGCCGGGAGCTGATCAGTTCCGGTCCTGATCGAGCAAACGGGCGTGAAAAGGGGCTCTGAGGGGAGGGGCCGGGAGGGAGGAGCGGCTCTAAATGGGCGCGGGGAGGGTGAGAGGTATGAGATTAATGGAGGGGCAAATTAAGAGGTCAGACGGCGTTTGTGGGATGAAGACGCGTCCCTGAGGTACTAGTTGTGTAGGGTGTGGTTTCTGCAGCTAGGGTGGGGTGGGATCCAACGTGAACACGTGTGTACCATTAGTGACTACAACACCACTCACACCGCCGTGTTCATCAGTTTGTTTAGTCACGGGTCACACTATTTTAACCCACTTTGGTCCTGTTCTGCTCTACCACTGATGGCCGAACCCTCTGTGCTCCTCATCTATACTGATAGTATACTCTCCCCTTTGGTTACCCTATGTATTAGTAGCAGAGATCTCTCTGGTATTAGTCAAAGGCCGCTCTCATCAGCACATGTGGGTGACCCTGGTCGATGTGGGTGTGGAGTAAATAAGACGCAGGTTTTACATCATCATCACCATGACAACACGACAACACCGTGTGCCTACCACCGCCTGGAACCCGGCGTCCTGGCCGCCCTGCGTCCGCCCTGCGTCCTCCCTGCGTCCTGTACACGGCCTGACGTGGATCAGGGTGACACCACGTGATACCAGCCACCACCACAACCCGACCACAGACCAGGGAGGTGTCATGGGGGGGGGGGGGGACTGGGGTCTCATGTGTTGACCAAGAGGGACCAAGCGGGAAGGGGAGAGAGTATAGGGCAGGGCACATGGAGTGGGCAGACGAATCAGGCAAAAAGGTAGTGATGTCAGAGGGGGAAGGCTAGCCCAAGTTATTGGTTTATTTCATGTGTTATATAAGGTAATTGGATCCCCAAATCTGAGGTGGGGAACATGCTGTGGGGTAGCTGAGCTCAGTAGGAGTGAGAATAGTGGCAAAGAGTGTACGGAACTATCAGGCAGTCCCGGGGCTACCTTGTCAGGGTTATTAATAGGACTACTTGTATGACACCCTGACAGCGGGCAGCCCGACCATTCATCACCACACCCGGGGAGCAGCTCACGGAGCAGCTCACGGAGCAGCTCATAACGCAGCTCATCAGCACACTGAGCGGCACATCTTGGCGTTCACTCAGCGTCTGTGTCATCCCGTGTCCACCACCACACGCCATGCTGCACTTGTTACCATCAACTCGGAGCTGCTCGCCACGCCTCGGAGCTGCTCGGCAGTTTCCGGCGGTGCTCGGGGCGTCCCGGTACCGTCCGGGGGCGGAGACCGCAGCCTGACTCGGCTTTCCTCCTGTGCCTGTCACCTCCAGGGTTGACGTAACCACAACCAGGAGGTGTGTGTGTGGGGGGGGGGGGGGCTATGGGTGTCAGCAGACACTGGAATTTGTTTATTATCTATACTGAGGAACTCCTGCTAAAAATAGTACATGTACTTGTTTAGGACATATTCTATACCGCCATGAATAGTATAAACTAAAAGTATCACAGGAGCTCTGCGATTGAATCCTTGTTATGTCTAATAGGCCCTAATAAACTGAGGGAGGTTGTGGCATGATATATCAGCAGATGGAGGGCAGGGCCTTATCCGTCCACTCGATGCCTCCCCCAGGGCACCTAAGGTAGGGGTGGGCAGGGAGGTGTGACGGCAGTATAGCTTACAGACTGACATGATGGCATTGGCCTGCCCACCCACCCATATCTTCCCTTTCATATCCCCATCCCCCTTTACCCTCCCCTGTCCCGTGAGCTGCTCCCCTCACCCTGAGCTGCTCCCCTCACCCTGAGCTGCTCCCCTCACCCTGAGCTGCTCCCCTCACCCTGAGCTGCTCCCCTCACCCTGAGCTGCTCCCCTCACCCTGAGCTGCCCCAGCTGCCTGTATAGTACCCCCAGCCCCCACCAGGCGGCACCCATCAGCCCCCTGGCGGTCAGGGCCGGCATTATACGCGAATTACCACAAATTAATTTTGCTGAGACGTGAAGAGTCACGTGACACGCGGCACTAGGAGGAGCCTGGCACTCCAGGGCCGCCTCCAGGAGCTGACGGCGGCTGTAGGGCGGCACTTGGGTTACTGGAGGAGGGGGTGGCAGGGGGGGTGACAGGGGGGGTGACAGGTGCTGGTACCCATCGGTGTGGGTGTACTGCCGGGAGGATCTACGGGAAACCAGCGGGAGAGGCTGACAACACGTCCCTTGCTCACAATCCTTGTTTTGACGTTTCTTGTATATATACTAGTTATATTGGATATATATATTGTTGTTACATATGTATTTATATAACCATGATATCAGCTTTTCTCTTGTCTGGTGTGAAACTGTGGTCATGTATGGTGGTATGGGGCCGGGTTTGAGGACCAACTATATCCCCGTGGAGGAGCTGACCGTTGTAGTGGCCCTCAGGCTCTGGAGGAGGGAGTCCACCACACCTCACCCTCTCACTGCCACCCTGACACCTCGGCCCGCCCCTGTAAGGTCCTGTACGCCCCCCCCCCCCCCCGGGCCCACACCCACACTACTGCTACCACGGGGGTGCACATTTCCTACTTTCAGAAATTCACTGGCCAATCTCTGCATGCAGGGGTGGATACAGGATTTTGAAGGGGGGCATTGTTCAAAAATGCAAAAAAAAGTAATCAGCTCTACATTAAAAAGACTAAATTCGGCCCAAGAAGGGTGAGCATTATTAAAAGTCCTGTAGTATTAGTAGCCCGCCCTACCCCGTCTTGTACTCGGACTGAGGGCTGGACGCTAACCTGATCCCGGCCTGAGGACCCCATGTCCCCCTCTGTCAGCCTGATCTAGTATTACGTCATGTATAAGGAGCTCCCACGTCTGGGTGTGTGTCAGGGTGTCAGGGCCCCAGTGTAGGCTGTAATACCTTCTGCACCGCTGCCCCTTACCCCTCCCTAAAGCCTCATACAGGGCCTACTCCAGACCAGTCCCCTAGAGTGTTTAGGGCAGGGTCCTGGTGGTACCTGCGCCATTTTGACTTTTGTGTATGTTTATACCCATCCCACATAGTCGGGTTGAGATCCAGCTAAAGGGAGAATAATGGGGTTAAATGTAGAATAACAGAATTAAATCATTACTTCAGTGCTTGGGGATTTCCTCTACAATATGGCGCTGTATCTTCTAGTCCCTGACCTCACCCAGCAGTCCAGCCCAGGGTTGAAAGCCCCAGCCCCACGCACCCCCAGAAGGGCCTCCTCCTCCCTAGATGCCCCACCCCGGCCTACACTTGTCAAGGCCCTATTCACACAAGGCCCTTTATATTCTCTTCAAGTGTCGGCGGACGCTGGTTTCAGTCCCTTCCCATGATTCCCATCATGCCTAGCGCTGTCTAGCTCCTCCCCTCACCCCTCAGGGGCCGCTCGGACCCCCTTGACACCCCTACACCCCCTATCTTTTGTAAACGTTACCCCAGGGGGGTTAGGTTAGGGAGGGATGTGAAGTTGTGTATAGCCGGGTTGGTTTAGCTGCGAGCCTCGTCCAATGTGGTGGCATGTCCTCTTGTGGAAGGTGTAAAGCGCATTGGGCTTCTACTCTTGTAGTAGGGGAGGGGAATATCTGAGATTTAAATATCATCTTTGCTCTGGCTCTCCACTGAATCTCAAAGGTCTCTCTATTTTCAAATCACTGTAGGTCATCAATGTATCAAGTCTAAGATTCGATTCAATTATCGGCCAGTTGGAGACAGATACGATGTGGACCCCGGCTGGCACCATATGCCATGAGTCGAGGACAGTCAGTGGGGTCTGTGTTCCAGGTAGTTAAGTCCATCACCCTGGTATTAAGGCCCATCACAGGTGTATCACAGGTGTGTTTAACTACATACCTGAGCGGTGCCGCCCTGGTCCCCTAGTAACCCGGCCCACAGGTGTGGAGTACACAGGGAGCAGGTAGGGAGGGCTGCAGTTCATTAAACACCACTCAGGTGTGGTCAGTCACTACCCGGCCCACACCTGGGTGGAGGGTACAGGGGGAGACCGGGCGGGGCGCCAGGTGTTGACGGCACCCAGGCCGCCCCGCCCCGGCCATGCACCGCTACCTGCCCCGGTCTCTGTACCCCCCCCCCCCCCCTCACCCCCCCCCCCTCCTGGTTCCCGGCCTGTTCCCGGCAGGTGGACGGGGAGGGACGGGGAGGGACGGACCGGGAGCCATACATGCAGCTCCCGCTTTTTGGGAGAAATCATAAACTGTCATCTGCGCAAACAGGACCAAACAGATTGTAATTTTCTGTGACTTAACTATGAGAACTTCCACTGAATTATTTTGATACGGTAATAACGCACGAGCTCCCTTGTGATATGGAAACAGTTACCTGTCCTCATTTCTGTAATATAACCCGCGGTCCCTGTAGGTATCAAATTAGTGTCGAAATCCCACCGGAAAGATACCACATCCCCAGAGAGCACGGTAGTGGCTTCCAGTAGCCACTTATAGAAGTTAGCATTTAACAGAAAGCCTCCTGGGACCCTACCCTCCAGTCTCTGCCTGTTAGCCCCTATGCTGTTTTAGACGAGGTTCTCTAGCTTCCAGCAGAGGGCTCTATGGGTTGTGGCAGCAAGGGATGGGCTTCACACAGCGCCACAACACACATAAAATGTCCTTTTCGGTGCTAGATTAAGAGGCAGGGGGAGCGGGAGAGGGATCGCCTCCCCGATACAAGCAGACCTCCAGGTGGTAGTATTTAGAGCGGGCTGTGAGTTAGACTAAACCCCACCTGACTCTGTGTGTGTGGGGGGGGGGGGGGGGGGCAGGACATACTTTGGGGTATTATGGGGGATTTTCTACTTGTGGCCGCATAATACCACTTATAGGTGTAAGTCGCATTTTCAGGTCAAAGAGCACTTTTACTTGTATTGTGTAAAAGTCCCTGATCTCTGATGTTTGATGTCCGTGTTAATACCTCCTGGTACCCGCGATACACAGGGTGCGGTAACTGACATAGGATGGATGTGTTATGTTGTTAATATTTTTGATGTACAAAATATGTGTATACATGTGCAGAATAGTGTCATAATAGAATATTCAGGTAATATTCTGGAGTTTTACAACAGATGCTTCTATCACTCTGGGACATTCCAATAGATATATTTAGAAATTATAAGTATTGCTATACATGTCCTATAAATACTGGGGCTCACAAAGAATCATCATGTAGTTAAACTTGTCTGGCTTCACCAAATGTGTCAACTCACAGCCACAACACAGTGGTACAAAGGCCTGACAGCGGGACAGTAGCGTCTCCATAATTCATACACAAATTGTATTTAGATGTATCCTCTGGGGGCACTATGTTACCAGCTACCGTAAATTCTCGCGTAGAAGCCGCGGCTTGTACGCGAGTCAGACTCAGCTTTCTTTTGATACCAAACATGCCTATATAGGGTGCGGCTTATACGAGAGTTTTTATTAGTATACTACAGTACCAAAATCGCAATATTCAGACCCCCTCTGCGGCTTATATACTTTGTCAAAGTTAGGGGTGCGGCTTATACGCGAGTTAGGCTTATACGCGAGAATTTACGGTATGTACCACTGGTCAGCCTACAGGTGACGTCAAGCGTCAACTAAAACTGTGACGTGAGACCTGACGGTGACGTCTAAATGACGTGACAGTGACCGAGGCGCCCTCTGCCGGGTGGGGGTTGAATTAATGACCAGAGGTCAGTGTTGGTGTGCCCCCGGTAGGAGCAGGAGTCTCGGGGGGTCAGGAGGGGTCCTGGGGGTCAGGGAGGGGTCCCCCGGGGTCTCCCGACCACTAACATTGACACATCATGCTCCGGGGCTACACCTCACATCAGGGATCAACTGACATTGTCGTCTGCTTAAAACGATGTCGTCTGCTTTGTGAAAGTTATGGATTCCTCTTAATTTTTCATAGGAATTTGACTGAAATATTCCCATAGATGCCACGAGAAATTGGCAATTTTCAAATATGTGTATACTACCCTTACGGTTTACATTTAGGCTATTAGATATTTTCTTCATTTCGTCCGTTCGACTACCGGTACATTCTATATATTTCTGCAATTTATTGCTAAAGTTTCCTCACACCTTATTCCTCGTCACAACTTGCACCAATCTATAAGCAGACGATGTCAGTCTCAGACTACTATCTATGTGGTGCTATATTTAGCTGGTGTATGGTATCAGGTCATTGGCCTGTTTTCGTGATGAGAATTCCTCCTCGTCCTCCCCACCTCCTGCACCTGTGTAACTGCTATTAGTGGCAGGAAGTGTTGGCATGGACGTCGGCAGCCTCTTATATCCTGCTGTACTACTGTACACCTATATAGTATAGTACACGTGTACCTGGTAGTAGCCACCATAGATGGCCGTCATGACTCTAGATGCTGCAGTGACATAGAATCAGCGTCATCAGTAAGTAGCTATAAATAGCCCTGTCTGATTACCACTGACAATGTGACCGCAATCCTCGGCGGGAGGTGCTGCTGATATTAGATGTCCCTTTACACACACATGTCACAGGTCCCTCCTGGGTGCTGCCTCCTGGGTGGGGCAGCCTGCAGGTGGGGGAATGTGGGCAGCATGTGGTGTGGTGTGATAACGTTATTAATTAATACTCATGGAGCTGTATCGTGTACATGTATACTAGTTCTGTATTGTGTATCACACAGAAGTAATGAGCTACACTATACTGGACCCTATGGTACTACATTACCAGAGTACACATAATATACCAATGACTGTATGATATATTAGTGCAGTTGTATTTAACTCTCCTCGGTGTATGTACCATTCCACACATAATCTAAAATGTATACATATAGATCTATGGGGCCAGATCTATGTACAATGATATTCTTTAGTGTTTTTTTCTTTTTTCAGTTTGCCCATCCTATACTTAAGAACTAGGGATATACTAACTGAGATATTCTTATAACACAAACCTGGCCTATAGCTCAGTGCCCCCACCAGTCCCATGTAGGTGAATGGTTGGGTACTCACAGCTCACAGATCGTCTGTGTCAGACGCTGGCATTGCCATGGTAACTGGTACAGGGGTTTGATCCCACTGGTGTTGTACATTTCACGCCTGGAGGAGATCTCTGTGCGCCTCCAGGGTGAAGGGGCTGTGTGTGTGTGGGGGGGGGGGGGGGGATGCTGTTCATAACACTCCTTTCTGTACTCGGGCTGGCACACGGCTCCTTCTGCTGTTGGAAACACTGCCCTACACAGATATACTGTAAGATGTGTTCTACACGTGTAGTATATTCAACTATTTCTATGTTTATCAACTTATAAAGATGTTTTATCGATATTCATGTCAATGGGTCCGTATCATCAAAATGATCTATAGTTGAGAGGCAATTAATTGAATTATATCTACTGAATTTATTTCTCCTTACAAGTTACATTTTCCAAGCGTCGGTGTTTTACTTTTAGATTAAAATGATGGTTCTGTTTATTGGAGTAAACATAGTTTCAGGCAGCTAACATTACAATACGTCAGCGTGCGTGTTGTGCCTCTGCCAGCTTTGGGGATGGCATGTCTATGTTTCATGTGGGAAAATACAACAGCATTCCACCCCCTATTTTAATTATTAAAGGCCCATTCTACTCCAGGTTAATTATTAAATTAGTCCCAAGTACACAGTGATTACGGGGCGGAGTGCACCGTTGTCATGGTGACCTCAGAGATGGGTCATATAGCAACGGCTCAGATTGAGCGCACAGAATAAAGGTATTTCACTCTTTGTTTTGGTAAAAGCTCTTCTACTGTTGTCAAATTCTGCCACAAAAAATCTCCCAAAAATCAAACACCACGATAAGAGCCCAACCACGTTTTGTGAGGTGTGTGCAGCCTGGGCGGGCTTATGTGTGTCAAAAAATACTAAAATCTGCTTTGTGCTTTGGTCAAATCTCTTCTACTGTTGTCAAATTCTGCCAATCCAAGACCATGCTAAGGGGTTGGTGTCACTATATATGTGTGTCAGTGGGGGACGGGGAGGGGACCGTAAGGGGTGATTGCTGCAGGATTGGGGTACTTAAAAACCAATCGATGTGGATTGATCGACGCTCAGGTGACTGCAGCCTCCTGATCGTGTGTGTGAGTGAGTGAGTGAGTGTGTGTGGGATGGGTGCATGTGTGAGTGGCTGACTGTGGTTATAGGCGTACTGAGAGAGCTGCTCTCGCGGCCACGTCTCGGGTGGACGTGGTTTGGGTTGTGGCGTAACATTACCCATGCTGCCCCTGTCGGGTGTTGGTAAATAAGGCTCCCGGCGTTTTGTCAACAAACTCTGCTGGTTTACCCACCCCGGCAGTCTGCTGACGGGCGGGGGGGGGGGGGGGGGGGGGGGGGCAACAGGATACTCCACACATTAACGCCTTCCCAAGGAGGAAGGAAATCCTAATCTGATCAATTCAATTTCCTTCCCATCATTTAGATTCTCATACCCATTCTCTCACTAATCATCCGTTGTCGTACACTGGGATTGGATTTTTAGAGCTAGTATCGTGTACCTAATTCTATTTATTATGATTGCTATTACCGGCAGTACCGTTTGTAGGCATGCCTGGTGAGGCTGGTAGAAGTCTATAGTAGAAGTCTAGGGCTCCTGGTGGATTGGTATCTTAAATACTGTACTGGATTGGTATTTCTAACTCTGTCCCAATTGACTGATAATATATTGTGTATTGAATTCCGAACTTTATTTAATAAGATGGCTATCCGCAGTTTGTTCACGTGCCTGGTTTAGAAGTACAGGCCTCCTGGTGGATTTGTATTTTTAATACTGTATTGATTGGTATTTTCAACTCTGTCCCAATTGACTGACATATTATACTATATATTACCTAGTTAATCTTTTTAAAGCTGGTTATTTCGACCTGATATGGCATAACCATGGGGTTATTCATATAATAATATGTACATAAAATAAGTAATGAGTAAAATCGAGTGTAAGACGGTGTAAATACCTGTATGTGTTCTCTTGTGTATTTTGAGGTTCTCTGATCGGGCAAACACCTTGCCACAACCCGGGAAGGGGCACGGGAAGGGTTTCTCGCCCGTGTGGACCCTGATATGGTTAACCAGCTTGTACTTGGCCTTAAAGGGCTTGCCTTCCCTGGCACACTCCTGCCACTGGCAAGCATGAGCAGCCATCTCAGGGCCCCCGACGTGCTCCACTGTCAGGTGGGTGACGATCTCGTGCATAGAGGAGAAAGTCTTCCCGCACGGCTTCCTAGGTTCCGGCCCGTCGGCGTCAATCCACATACAACTGTGCTCCTGCTTTATCGGCGGCCGCATGTAGCGGAAAAAGGCGCCGGCTCCGTGAGGGCCCATGTTCATGTGGTTCATGTGTGGGTTCATGTGGCCCATGTGGCCCATGTTCATGTTCATGTGCGCGGCCGCCGTGCTGTGGTGGTGGAAGTGGTCGGCGGTGCGCGGGGACGTCATGGACATCTGGTTGAACTGGTGGTCGGCGGCGCGGCCGTACATGTCGGCGGCGGCCGGCAGCCCGAGCCGCATCTGGCCGTTGACGTGCGCGGCTGCCGCACTGCTGTGGTGGCCGTCATGCAGCCCCGGGAACAACACGTGACTGGACGCCGCCTCCGAGTGGTGCGCCGCCGCGTGAAGTCCCGCCGACGACGGCACGAACATCGAGTGGTGAGATCCCGCGTTAGGATCCGTCAGACCGGACATGGGGTCGCGCCGTAAGAGGAAGTCGCGGGCGGCGTAGGGGTGCGCGTGGTGCGTCATGGCGGCGTAGCTGTTAGCCTGGCCGTACTGTTGTTGTGAGTGCGCGGCGGACGCGTCCCCCATGCCGTGTGTCGGCGACAACTTGATGCCGCCGTGCCCGAGGTGTGCCGTGTGGGCCGTGTCCATGAAGGGGTTCAGCATCATGTGGCTGTAGTAGTAGTATCCTGTACGAGGTAAGCACCCTTAACTGGAGTGAGAACCCTCCAGTAATGACATTAACCTGTATGGTTAATTATAATGTAGTATATCTTGCTGCTACCAATTGAGGAATAATCTATAAATGGTAGTGACAATTGAAATGGTGATAAATAGGCTCCAAGTAGCAGTCAGTAAAATATGTCGAATAAAGTAGATTCCTGTGATTTAAAACTGGATATTAATTTTGATTTCAAAATATCCTTTCAAACTGATGTCGCAAAATGTAAAATTCACTGTTGACAAGTGGAAGTTCCTGCTGTGTATCTAAGGATATTCCTCACACAGGAGAAGATCTTATAGAATTGTGCAGGTGAGTCTCCAACTGGGTAGGATGGGAGTCCGACTGGGTGCCAAGTAGTGACGGGGGGTAGGCGCAGGGGGTCCCGTGGGTGTCGTCTGAGGAGGTCCTGAGACAATCCAAGTAATAATGACCCTTTACCTCGCGACTCCAGGGTTATGTAGACCCAGGAGAGGTTCAGTAAGGGTGAGTGTGACCAACGGCGGCCAGGGTGGAGTAGCACTGACCCCTATGTAAGGCCACTCTGGGCGCGAACTGCAGACGCGGCGCGGGCCGAGCAGGGAAGGACTTCACAGGTCAGGGGCGGTGTTGGTGAAGGTTGTGCCGCAAACTGCCGCAACCCAGGAGGAACCAGGGGGAACCTGGAGGAGGGACTCCAGGGTGAGGTGGGTCAAACAATACACAACTGTCACAACGTCCTCCCAGTTCTGACGGCAGGTGGACCTCACGTCTTGTATACTGAGTATGTTATTACAGCAGGTAGTAGTAGTAGACGCATGGAGGGGAGGTGTGTAGATCTACCAGCTATATGTATGGTACTAGTAGCACTAGTAGTAGATCTATCAGGTAGAGGTAGAGTAGCACTGCAGGGTTACATGAGGGGTCCTCCTGTAGCTGACAAGTGTCCCATCTCCTCCTGTGTGTAAGGGGTGAGGACCTCACGGTGGGAGTGTGATGAGGTAACTGCTGACACCCTCCTGCTGATGCTATCTGCTGTAGTATGTCCTTATAATAACGATGTAGACAACTCCCGCTACTGATACACACCGATAACAACAGTATGTGTAGGACTAATACAAGTCGGTATGGCACTGTTAATACCACTGTGTGAAGCCGTGGAGGAGGAACCTGCTGCAAGAAGACAACAGTGTGAACCTCCTGGAGGAACTGTAAACACTAAAGACGTCCTGAGTGCGCATGCGCGCCGGGAGGGTGCTGCGGGAGGTGTGACTGCGTCTGTGGCGCGTCTCCAGGGCGTCTGGTGGAGAACGGTGTGGTGCCCCCTCCTGGTGCTGCTGCGTCCCGCTAGGAGGTGTCCCTGAGGGCGGGGTGGTGAGTAGGTGCAGGTAGGTGCTACCTCCTCCAGGGTGTGGCGCTGTGTACACTGTGGGTAGAACAGTATGGGTAGAGTAGTCGTAGACCCCGTAGTGGAGGAGGAGGAGTGTGATGTGGTGTTTAGAAGTTGGTGTGGCTATGTTCACCACTCGGAGCTGTCCCACCGACTGCGGACCCCCTCACAGCGCGCCACCATTTGTGTGCTTGTCCCTGGTGGTGGTAGTGGGCCGGCTCCTGGCTGCACCCCTCAGTCCGCTCACCAGGCTCTCCCTAGGCCGCACCAGCAGGGGCCGCCTCCGGTACCCCGCCCCACCCGCCCCCCTCCCCGCCCGCCCCCCGACACACACGCCCCGCCCACCCCGCCACAGGCCGCGCGCTGATTGGTCAGTGGGGAGTGATTGATGGGAGGGGGCGTGGTTAGTTAGGGTAAGTGTTGGTAGGGTAAGGAGCCGAGATGCGACGAGATCAGTGCGCATGCGTTAGGGCTTGTCAATCAGGGGATGGGGTGGATGTCAACACAAGTGACATACGACTTTATCCTGATGGTGTAGGGGTGTCGGGTGGTGTATAGGGTGCTGGACGGTGTAGAAGTCCCATAGAGTCCCTCCATCCTACACTGAAAAAGTAAACTTGTCTCCAGACTCGTCAAGTGACTTGGTATCATAAAACAAACGAGTCAAAAGTTGTCTAACCTATCAGGCTACCATCCCACAAATAGAATCTGGAGCTGGCAAATGTTGGGTTTTGGGCTGGCACATGTCAAGTGGGTCTTCTATCTCGAGCTAGAAGACCTGCTTCCTTTTCACTTAGAGGAGTTTTTGACTCGTTTATTTTATGACTGTCACTTGGAAGAGTCTGGAGACAAGTTTACTTTTTGAGTGTAGATCTCCATGCCTCCCGCTGCCCAGCTCCCCTCGACATCCCCTCACTCCCCTCACCCCCCCCCCCCCCCCCCCCCCCCACACACACACACACACACCACACACTGCTGAGATCTCATAAGGGGGCCTGGAGCTCACGAAACTCTAACAGACTCAGCCATGAATCCGATAATCATGTTTTCTCGCTAATCCTCAATACACATCTCTAATACCTCCTCCCCTCCCGTGGTGTCGGATCCAAACCATGTTAATCCTCCATACACCATGCTGGGTCCTATCAAGAGCACGTTAATCCGAATTATGAAAGCCATAGTTCTTATATTTACTTCAATATTTGGTGTTTCCTATCGCATATTTCAGAATTCACAAGTTCATCTTGAATCAATGTTTACGGGTGGTGGGACGGGCTGTGACAAGGGTGCGGGGCTGTGTATGTGTGTGTGTTTGATGGTTTGTGGTCGGGACTGTCGGGGGTTAATACTATTTTACTAAACAGTCTGAGATCTAGGGATCTAGCAAATCCAGCTATTACGGGTGAACATTTTATTTTCTCCCATTACTAGGTTAGACCCTCCCTCTCAATATCTGCCGGGGTTTAGAGGAGACGGGGGGGGGGGGGTCCTGGGGTGCTATCCCCCTTGCACGCACATACATGTCGATCCGCCCCCTATTGGCGGAAGTAAGAACCACCCTTGTTACCCACTGTACTGGAGTCTGAGTATTTTCCCACGTTTGGGATGGTATAAATTATTATACCGACATATAAAAAGTGACCCTGAAATATTGCCTCACTAAAGTATTTTTTCTATAAGTGATATATTGTTTATTCTAATGGGACTTGGGATGCAGGGCGTCATTTACGACTTGAATAATGGTGTATTGTGACATATGTGCATTAATTCACAAGGCACATACTATTAAATAATGGATAATACATTCCCACATTAATGTGCTGTGAACTTTACTAAACTCACCAGAAGAGGATAAATGGGTAATATAAGAGCAATTACTGTTGCAGGCAATTAGATAATACAGCCATTGATTTAACGTCTGAAACCTGATAGGAATAAAGGACACCTGCATACAGTTTAATACTGTAACAATGGTGGGGGGGGGGGTGAGATGCTATGGGGGTAGGGGGTAAGGTAAAGGGGTGCTTTTAAAGTTTACTTTGCTATTCCGAGTCGTTTAACCCTGTGTTGAGCAATGAAATTACAGTTTGCATGTCAGTATGTGGGAGGGTATAGAGGAGGGGGTGGGGGCTCTGTGATGTTGTCCTTTATACACAGCAGATTGGCCTCCCTGCCCGGTTGGCAGCTGGGCAGTGGTCAGTGTGGTGTGTACCAAACTGTGAGGACGGTGATGCTGTGGTGTGTAACCCCTTTATCTGCCTCTACACACGTCTACACACGGGGGTACAGGGGGACTGGGGTACAGGGGGGACTGGGGTCTCTGTCAGGACAACTGCCGAATCTGTCATGAAAAGAGAATCGTCAATAGTGCCATATTTTGCAATTGACGATCGTACTCCTCATCATCTATAGGTGGTACATAGATACATATTTCCATGTATTTTAAAGTGATTTATTGTGAAAATGGACCCTCTGTTAAGATCGTCAGACTGTATTTTTTCGGCAGATATGGCAGTCGTTCTGAAAGAGACCCCTGGTCAAACACTTGCATTCCTCAGACTTGATAGAGAACTGCCCTGATTAAAACACTGCATCTGGACAGTTATTGCCGATTTCATTATCATTATTTGCCATAACTTTATTTATCGTAATATTTGTTGACTGAATTGTCATATCATGTCACGTGGCTCTGCTCAGCCCTATCCCTCCCTGCTGGACTGTATACTGTAACAGAGCAGTACTTCACAATGATGTTACAACTGACGGGTCTCAGTGCACCTCCAGTCTTGTACAGTCTTCTCACAACAAGAAGACATCCAGAGTTGCTGCTATTCTGTGGCCTCACAATACCGTACAATGCCCCCCCCCCCCCCTTCCCGGCCCCTCCCGGACCATGTTCGGCTCAGTGTGGGGCAGATAGCTCGCTGGGCGGAGCACTCACAACATAAACTCCTCCAACAGGCAGCCATGTATAGAGACTAATCGTCCAAGACTTTCCATTTCAGTTCATCAGCCCAAATGTGAAATATGTCAATGGGAAAACACACAATTCTGCTCAATGTGTTTCTGAATGACTGGCTCCATGTGAATGACTTGGGGAGGTCTGCCTGAGAGGAGGTTGTGGGTTTTGGGGCCTGGATGAATGAATTCTCAAGTGGAGTTTTGACTTAGGGTCAGTGGGCTTTGGTCTCAGCGAAATGTCGTCTGCTAAAGGAGCCTTGGATGAATGTCGTCTGGCTTGTGGCTAAAATGGCGCCAAACGCTGGTCATCAACAATCGACACCCACTTGTGGAAGCTCCAAGTGGGAGGGGTTGGGGTGTGGGTGACCAGTTACCGACCACTTGGTGACTGACCGCGTCATCTGTAGCAGCGGTGAGCTGGGGAGAGGAGCATAATGGCGGGAAAGTTAAGGGATCGGAAATTAATTACTTGTAATTGTGTTGATTGTCGTCTGCTCCTGACCACAGCTCGTTAAGGCTGGCCCCAGTAGGTCCCCACGGGAGGTGGGGGGGGGGGGGGGGTGTGGTGGTTACAGGCATTCACCGTAACTTCTGTTGAAGATGTACCTTAACCCTTTAAGGGCCACACTATGAGTGAATTCCAGTCAACTCGTCCACTTACCAAGTCGCCTATGAGTTTACTGCATCACATGCACTGTTAGAAGTCAATGTAGCTGAGCAGTAGAATCTACTGTAGTTTTACAGTATAATTATTCATGTACTATGGTATAGGTGTTAGTCGGTTATGTCATTCACGGTAACTTCTGTTTGTAGATGTTCTTTAACTCTTTAAGGGCCACACTATGAGTTTACTGCATCACATGCACTATTAGAAGTCAATGTAGCTGAGCAGTAGAATCTATTGTAGTTTTACCGTTGGTTCACAGAATAAAATGACGTATTTTTATGTACAGTGTAACCCTTTGTTGTCAAGATGTAGACACCGGATGCATACCGGCTATTAAGGATTAATTTAACAAATATTAAATGATATCTAGCTGAAATTTAGCGCTTTTGGGGCATGTTTATATAAAGGTAAATTATGTTAAAAACTCACAATATGGGAGGGGCGGGAGCAAATGCCTACGATTCAAAATGAGTCACGTGAAAGCACAGAAACAATAATTTATTCACCAGCTTGAGAACTGACATTAACAACATTCAACCCCCAAACACCAGTCATCAATTCAGGATCCACCTCCAAGGTCAAGGTCAAGTTGACGCCCTCAGGACATGCTGACATTGTTCCACTCCGACTCCATGAGTAACCCCCCCCCCTTCCCACTCCCCCCACCCCATCCACGCCATGCCCACTGAGCATTGAGCCCCGTGTAGAGCCCCTATGGCCGCTGGCTATGACCGTGTGAGTAGGGTTGTAGGAGGCGGCGGCTGAATCCTAGCCCCATCAGTAGAACCATATCTCTCTGGTAGAACCAACACGGCCTCCCTAGCTACTCACCCCGCCAATATCGTGCTGTCCTGTCGTGATGTGCCATGGGGTAACTCCTCTACACACACAGGGGGTGGGGGTGGGGGTCGGAAAGTCGCTGAACTAAGGGGTTCAGGTGGAAAAGTCGCTTTTTTGGACCATTTTAATCTACTGTCAATCTTGTCCAATAGTCGCCAGGTCGCTTATAATACCGGTAGTTATTGTCTTAGGTCGAAAGTCGCCTCCAGAACAGAGAGAAAGAGTTATCTCTACCTCTCTGGTTTGATCCAACTCTTGTGTTAACTACTCTACACACACACTGATTGAGGGGGGGGGGGCACTCATAGTGTGTGTGTGTGTGGGGGGGGGGGTGTTCCCTCCACACACACCTTGATAACCCTCCACCCTGCCTCCTTACCGACACGCGACCACACCTCCCCGTAACCGCCCCTGAGTACCAGCCTAATTGTACAACAAACCCCACACGTGTATAGTATACACGTGTACTAGTGTATATGTGTATAGTAGAGTGCTAGGGTACAGAGGGGGTCATAGATTAGACAGGGGACGGGAAGTGGGGCTTACTTAGATCCATGTGAGCAGATTGTTCACACTCTACAAAGACCACATTGACAGGAAGTTAGCCAGTAGCGTGACCTATTCACGACCTAGGTTGGACACATTGAAAATGTACGGAAGTCATGCAGTGAGCAACTCGCGTGTTGTACAGCGACAGGAGCAGAGGGGGAGGCAGGGAGGCAGAGCATGGAGAAACAGAGAAAGTAAAGCTGTAGGGTGCAGGAGACACCCGGGAGGAGAGAAAGGCAGGCACACAGAGAAAAGAAACAGAGTCAAAAGGGAGTCCAGGTTGCCTTCAGAATGGCCCCTCTCTTTAGGGGAGCCTAGATTCTTATGTGACGCCTCAGGTGACTCCCTTAGGTCAGCCAGAGAGTCACCTAGGTCTCCATTCTGGAAGCAACCTGGACTCCCTTTTGACTCTGTTTCTTTTCAGCTACAAGATAGAGCAAGACATATGGAGAATAAGACACTATAGAATGGGGAAGTAGAATAGAAGCCCCCCCCCCCCCTGACTCCCTCATCCCTGGAGGAGCTCTCCGCCCGTGAGCAGCTCGCCGGCTGGTGTTTGTTACTGACCGCCTGTCGGGCAGGATAAGCCGTGGCAGCTCCCGGGGCGCCCCGCACCCCGCGCCGTGTTTACCCAACCCAGCTAGCAAAATTAATTATCACTGGGGGGCTCCCCGTCCCCCCAGCCCCCTCCCCCCCTTGGTGCAGCACTCCAGGGCGGAGTGAGATAATGAGGGTGGAATCTGTCCCTGCAGGTGGTGTATGGGTGTTGGGGGGGGGGCTCCTCCAGTGTGCTGTTATATACTACAAGCAGACAGTGGGGGGGGGGGTGTATGTGTGTGTGTGGGGGGGGGGGGGGGTAATGTGTGTGTGTGGGGGGAGGGGGGGTAATGTGTCCTCAGGTGTTGGGGTCCGGGGGTGCCTGGGCCCCTTCCCCCTGTGCTTGTTTCCCACAGTGGGGCTATGTCAGCACTCAGTGGGAAGGTCCCCATGTGGTCCCCACTCCATGTCCACACCACTGTACCCCTCCAGCATCACCTCCAGCCCCCCCCCCCCCCACACACACACAGACTATTACAGGGTGTCATGTGCATGATGGCACTCACATGGTGACCACACCTCCCCCCACCCCAATACACACACACACCGAGACCATGCAGCACATCTTTAGTGAACCCTTTACCCTTTTCTTAGTAGTGAGTCAACCTTGTATCAATATCATGGTCAGAGCCCGCCCAACCCGTTGGATCCCAATACCCTGGTATTCTATTACTGTACATTACTGTTGAATGCCGTCCTATATCATAGAGATATTTTGTGTGTCCATTATAATGATATCATGAACATGGAAACACATGCATTGTAATGGTAGTATAATTTGATAATGCTCTTACATTAATGGTCTATACGCGCCCGCCTGTACATTGGTCTCATTCCAAACCACACTAGACTAACAATAGACAGTTGTGCTGCGTGGAGGTACTGGAGGATCGGACGTGAACAGCAGGCGTTGACACGACTCCCTGGAGCAGAAACCCAGCACACTATAGTACAGTACTCCCCAGGAGCCGCTACTGCCGCAGCCCTCTGTGCCCCACTGCTACAGCCCGCCCTCACCCCCTGACATGGTATGCTGAATCATGGTGTGGTCTAACGGTAGTTTTGTTTTTTGAGAATTCAGTCAATTTTGAATTTACAGCAGAGGTTGAAATTCAGGATTAATTGTTTGGGGCTGGAAGAAAGGGCTCAGTCACACTGTTAGGGAGATGACGCGTCCCGTCACGGGGTGAAGTGGTATTGATTTGAAGTAAAATACCAGGAAGTTGGTTGACGTGGTTTGAAGTGGGGAATAAACCAGGGTTGGAATGACTTGGGGAGGTGCAAGCAAGCACTGTTGTGTCGGGCGTGGACTACTCTCTGCTTATGGGTTGGAGGATATAAGGGTGGTGCACACCCGGCCACACTGGAGGCCTGGGGTACACATGGAGTGTACCGTGCGGTGTGGTTCATCGGGCAACGCTGGGTAGAATCCACGTGAGGGAAATGGAGGAAATACTGAACCATGAAGGTGCATGTCAGGGAATGTGGACCTCTGTTGGGGGAGGAGGGATCCATAGTAGCCTACTACCGGACCTATAGACACGTATGGCTGTAATACCCGGGAGACAACCAGGGGGTGGGGGAGAGGACCCAGTGAGGGGGTGTAGCGGGCAGCACTGGAGGGGAGGCTGGGTGGTAGTGGTGGTGGTGGGGAGCGGGAGGGTGGCGGAAGCTGCCGGCCACTGACGGTAACATGGAGTGGAGTAGCGGCGGGGAGGAGGGGAGAGGAGGCCGGCAGGATGGCGGTCCGACACCCGCCCTCCTCCCCCCGCACCTCAACCCACGCCGGGCCACGGCCGGTTTGGGAAGTGAGGTATGATACACACTCCCCTTTTATCATATTATCATTGATAACCCCTCTACCATACATTGAATCTGCCTCTGTATTGGGGATACTCAACTGTAACGTGCAAAGATGTTCTTCCTTCGATTTAATAGCTGTGTGATTCAAATGTGGTTAAATGTTTTCTGTATTCTATTCGACCACAACATAGAACACAGATACAAATATATTCTATACAAGCAGCATTACCAACAAAATGTTGAGAGGAAATACATCTAATAATACAATACATATGTAGTGTGCTTTGCTATGAATATATCCACATTGAAATTACATTCATGTATGGGCTTGTAGGCTGATGTTATCTTAATAGATATCTGTCAGTTGTTTCAAAACACAGATAGAAGTATTGGTTAGAGCAGTCTCCCTTATCGTCTACATGCCCCCTCCCCCCACTGACATCTAACAGGCAGCCCTATGGGGTATTGATCTAGTCATTCAGTTAGTATTTACATCATCATCAATCATCAACAAATCAATAATGGGGGTTAGAATATCATATTTAGCACTTTCATGTGTTGGATTTATCATCGGCGATGGACTGGGATTGCTCTTCCCTTTAGAACCTCACAACAAGTTGAGAGTTTAACAGTAAGAAGCTTGTTCCCCGTGTGTTGGAGGTGGAGGTGGAGGTGCCTTCACACTGAGGACGCGCCGACCGCCGCGCCCCACTCACTACCGCCACCTGGTGTGAATAACGCCAACTAAAGTGCCGCTCACAGCAGCCTGCGCAGCAGAAATCACACCCAGCTATTTCTGCCATTTTAAACACTCCTCACCATAATATATGGATACAAATTACACGTAATGATTGTAAACAGACTGTGCTGATTCTTAGCTTGAGGTGTATGAATGTACTGCCGGAGAGCTGAGGTAATCCTACAGACGTAGAATGGTGTTAGACTCGGGAGTTAGGTCAGCGAGGTAAAAGTAAAAAGAGAAAAGAGAAGTGGATCCATTTCCTGTGTGAACACGTCCGTTATTATCTCAGCACGAGGTGAATTATCCACAGAGGCTAATCCTGTCCCCGCGCTGTTCTCTAAGCCTCAAACCAATCGCTGCTGCAGGATAAGCCCCGGATATTGGCAAGTCCCATAAGCCACCGCGACACAGGGACCTCCTGCTGAATGTGCACTCTCTGCGTCCCCTCTGTCTCTCTGTCACTCTCTTTCTCTCTCTCTCTCTCTCTCTCTCTCTCTCTCTCTCTCTCTCTCTCTCTCTCTCTCACTCTCTCTCTCTCTCTCTCTCTTTTCTTTATCTCTCTCTCCCCTTTCCCTCTCTTTCCCCTATGCCTCTCTGTCTGTCTCTTTTTCTCTCTTTCTGCCTCTTTCTGTTTCTCTCTGTCGCCTCTTTCTCTCTCCCTGACCTCTCTGTCTCTCTATACGTCTCTCTCGATCCCTTCCTCTTCGCCCTTCCCCTGTTTCCTCTAGAGCCTCTACCCCTTGTAAACCTGGAGAGTCTATATACTATACCCTGGTCCCCACGCCCTGTAGGGACCAGGAGCCCAACATCGGGTTACACCCTTCCGTCTCAAAATTAACCACTTCATTCATTCCCCTCCCCTTCCCTGCAACCCTTTCTGCTCATCTTCGTCCCCTTAGTCTCCCGGTCCATATCTCTTTTGTCTAATATATATGTTGCATCCCTTCTATCTGCTCCCATGTTGCTCTAAATGGGACCTAAATGATTCCCTCATCATACTCCCCCCCCCCACTGCCATGAGTCCCTCTGCAGCCCCCCCCCCCCCCCCCTGGCGGCGTACAGGTGTAACAGTGTCCAGGGGAGCTGGTAGTGGGGGGGGGGGGGGCACTACAGGACAGCAGGTAGCTGGCAGGAGCTCAGGCCGACTTATTGATATCCTGATTATACACAGCTATATCAGCATGAAGCCTGTTGCCGAATACCTGCCTACTTAGCTACATGTATTAACTGTATCATGGATTACTTTAATATGTCCCTCCCATGATACATTTGTAGCAGTTTATTTCTACAGTATATATATGTTCCCTTTCCAGCCACCCTCCCCCCCCCCATATCATTTCCCTGTGTTTCCCAGTCCCTCTGTCCCATGACATTTAATTTGGTTATTTTCACTTGAATGTAAATTGTTGATAATTTGTTTTAAAAGTGTTCTTGTCTTGGTCCTTTCTTTGATTGTGTGTCGATTGCTCATCCCCCTCTCCCCACTCCCCCTTACCACCCCCCCCCCCCCACACACACACCGTTTACCCCCAATACACCGATTATTACACGACTAATTATGGCATCAATTTGTACCGTCCCAATCCCATATTGGTTCTCAGTGGTTTCCACTGCGGCATCATTCTGATGTCATTACGACATCTCCCCGCCCGGCACAGGGGTCCAGCACACCACCCCCCATACCACGCCCTTGAGCGGGGGACCCTGGAGGGGCACAGTGGCGCCCTCCCCAGGGGGCGGCAAGGGGAGGTACTACTCTTGTACAGGAAACATGCTAGCAACATCTAGGCTCCGTCTAGGGGACCCCCCCTGTACAACAACTATCTGTGTCATAACCGCTATATGTGTCAAACACATATAGAGGTTCACCATCCAACCGCTATCTGTGTCAAAAAAACGCTATATGTGTCAAAATATGTGTATCAACTAGGTGTTATCTGTGTCAAGCATATCTGGTATTTCCCTTAACACTAAGTGTGTCAAAATTGGGTTGGTAGTGACTTTGTAGCACATTTGTTTTTTAGGTGTGTAGGGAGTTTGGTACAGATGCCTAGAAGGTTTAGGACTGTAAAAAGTTGTTTTGAAGTAATTTTTTATTTTGAAAATCATGAAAAATAAAATTTTGTAAAAATGGCCAATTTGCCAAGAAAAACATAGAAAATAGCTAAAAAATGCCCACTTTCAGGGAAGTGGCCAAATTCACTTGAAAAAGGGTGGACAATCGAGAAAAAAACATTTTTTATGAAAATTGCTGATTTCTCTTTGACACAGATAGCGGTTGCTGTATCAACCGCTATCTGTAACAAAACTGCTATCTGTATCAACCACATCATTGGGTAGGGTAGGGTATCCTGGCAATGCAGGAAAGGTCAAAATTAATAAGGTCAATATATAATCAGAGCACATATGTAGGTCAATTGGAGGGCAGGACATTAGGGTAGACCAATATAACATGGCATAGTATTTCCTTTGGTACATTTTATAGCATGATACTTGAATGCAGCACTTGTGAGTTACTTGCTAGGGATGTGTTTATGGTATAAAGGGTATGACATGTTCAATATACCTAATTGTTAGTATGATACAGATAGCGTTTTTTGACACATATAGCTGTTGGATGTCCCTATGCAGAATGATACAGAAGTTACTACAGATAGCGTTGGTTACCACAGATAGCTGTTGGATGGGTACTACAGATAGCGGTTTTTTGACACAGATAGCAGTTGGATGGTGAACCTCTATATGTGTTTGACACAGATAGCGGTTATAACACAGATAGTTGTTGTACACCCCCCCTCGGCGTTCCCTTGGCCGAATTTTTAAATATTGATTCAGATTTAATACAGTTGGACTACTGGGTTGGATCCATTGGATCCTGGGTTGTACATCTGTGTGTGAATCTATATGGGTGGAAATACAATATAAAAAGTCGAGATTGTTATTAGCAATGTTTCAACTTTGTGTCGTCATATCGCACAGAAAGAAATGAACATAATTATTATGTGCATATGGAAAAGAATTAACCCGGCTTATTGATCTCAAAATAACAATACAAGTGTATTGAAAATGAAAACAAATGAAGGTTTTAAGTAGGCTGGATCTCCAGTTATTTCAACATAGGCTCATATAGTGTGAAGCATGTACCTTTTTGGCAAGGCTTACCTGTCAGCGTGGTACCGGCGGCTACCTGTGGGTTCCTCCAGGGGGTACCAGCTTTACCTGGTTAATTAAGCCGACAGCCCACCTGACAGGGGGTGATAGGATTTGTACACGACACATATGGAGCCCAATCCCGTCCCATGCTGTACACCCCCTGGAGCACCCCCCCCCCCTGTGGTACACCCCCTGGAGTTAGCAATCCATGTACCCCCCCCCCCCCCTCCTGTCCCCAGTCCCAAACAATCATCCAGATACAGCATGTGACGTGTTTGGTGTTTTGTAATCCTGGATAATACAGACCATGGCGCGTTATTTCTGACCGTATTAAGATGTAAAACTGCCACTGTTAATCTGGTGCCACATGGAGAAGTGGTACATGTACACTGTAAGAAGTAGATGTAGCTCAGCAGTAGAATCTACTGTCGGTTTTCAATATTAAAAATATGCATTTTTATGCTCACTATTTACAGTGTACACGTGAAACCTAAACACGTCCTTTTATACCGTTAATCAACAACCCATGTACACTTATATCGTAGTATATAATGTGAAACTAAGTAGATGCTATTACTCGGGCCAAAAAAAAAAGAGGTTTGTTTCAGGTCACCTGACCGACCCTATCAAAACAGGGCCGACCCTACGTTTTTTATGCAATTTTGAAGAAATTCAGTATTTTTACCCTTTTTTGGTAAATTTTAGGGTCTTCGGAGAGGCCAGCCAGTACTTTCATGTTTAAAAAAAAGAAGTAAAAAATTAAAAAAATCTGACCTACCGACCCTACATTATCTGCCCATGTTACCTGAAACAAACCTTTTTTTTGGGTGGGGGGGGGGGGCTAACTTCAGCTACATGAATTGTTAACAGTGTAGATGGGTATTTGTGTGCGATTGGTGGGAAGAGTGCTGCAATAACTTCATGACTGACGTAAACCATAACGTGGTGCGTCATTGCTGACTGTTGCCAACAATGTGGTGTAACTCGGTAATTATGTCATAATGACGTTTATTCACAACGCACATTCTGTGATCAATAACATGATGAAATCCACATCACATAACATTAAGGAAACACCCGGCAAACATCAATCATATAAACTACCATTGTTATAGAATTTAACGAAATACATATTTAGTATAACTTGACTATATTTGATTATGATATAAAATAAATCACACTTCCCTAAACAGGTGGGGCTGAGTAAATGTATAATAGGAAGTTGTTGTTTTGTGCAGCTGTAACGATATAAAAATATAAATACAAACGTGTTATTTGATATAAGACCACAATGTCCAAACACAGAAAGATATGTGAGGTTTAAATAAGTCTTGAACATGTCCAGGTGGCTTTAATAGGTCGGACACTTTCCCATACCTCCATATTATCTCCACACCCCGTCCTGTAAGTTCACACCCACGCCAAACACCCGCATTCCTCATGTAGGGTGTGTTGTGCTAGGCTTACCCCCCCCCCCCCCCACATTACATGTACATTACCTCAATGTCGGGAGGGCCTTTTGGCAAAGCAAATTTGCTCCTTATAACCAAGGTTCCTTATAAGCAATACCAACTAGAGAGAATGGGTAATCCTGGCAATGGAAAGATGTCCCTTATAACAGGAAGTTCCTCATTATAATGATATTTCAATAGCATCTGTTGTTTATCTATTTATAGATAATCTAGATGGATATATGTCGTGGTTAGTACTTAGTAGTCAATTTGGGACATCCATAGAATGAACCCAGCATGAACAAATAGAATAACTCCCACCTCACACAGATGGGCTGGCGATTAGTGTACTCATTTTTGTTTAAACTTTGGCAGAAGGCTAGATTAATTAATTCATATTTCAAGACCCCCTACCCACCCTATGGAGGCCTAACAACCCCCTTCACAACCCCACAAACCCTACCCTTCACACCATACCCTCCATATGTTACAATATACGGATTAGAACCAAGTCCAAACATTTTGACATGAGAACAAATGTAAGCCAGCTTCTCTTTATATAAGGACAGGAACAAAAACTCTCCCAAGTGCAATCAGCTTGTCACCTTAAAACCAATGTTTTCTTAACGCCTCCTGCCACAACTCTAAGACTCTGTACAGAAACAAGCCGAGGTGGCGGCTAGAACAATGTTATTCCTGTCGCGGGGTAAGTTAAGTATGCATGATGCTGAGGTCTCCTCATGGAAGGTGGCAGGGGAAGTTAGAGCCATTGTCAGCAGCGATTATGTCCATAAATACGTGAACAATGACTGCTATGATTTAGCCACCCTTGGGGATTAAGTTATCCCTACCCTACACTAACTACAGTGGATACAAGTGTAGGGGGTACCTCAGGGCTCTGTACTGGGCCTGTATATATGTACATGTATGTATTGCTGTATTAATCCATGTACTTAAGGAAGGTGTGGACATCATACACAGTAGTCATACCTGTACTAATCCGCTACCTGTATGAGCGTCCTATGAGCGTTCTATCAGCGTCCTCCAGGGGGGATTACAGGTAGATTAAGGTACTACACCTGGATTAGAAACAAACACCTGGTAGCAATTATACTCCTACCCTATACCCCACCCTGCCCCATCCAACACTAACCGACATGGGACGTCACAATGACGTCACAATGACGTTACAATGACGTCACAATGGCGGCATTAGGGCTGGTACAGGGAGGTGTGGATGGGTTGTAGAAATATGAATCATGATACACCGACTGGATTTACCACTGACATCTGAATTACTCATAATGCAGTCTGCATAATGGCTGATTCCTGATTCCGGCTTTAGAGGGTCGCGTGTACGTTGGTCGCTGAATGCCAAATAGACGCCTCATATCACGTGTCCGTTAAACGTCCATCAAGTGCATCATTATGCATATGAGTAAACCATGTTAATACAATATACAATAATTTTGACCAGTAAAATTGATAAGCTATGGTACACTACTACTGGTATTAGAATAAGTAGACAGTTTTTCTCCTAATAGAAATGTAATGTGTAAGAGATTTTAAGCTTCAGATCCATTCTCTCTGGCGGTTATTTTAGTTATCCTTTCTATTATTCGCCAAAACAAGTTCAATATATAAGGTAAACACGAATACAGCAACATGGATAAGTTTTATTCATAACTTAAACAAGTTCATAACAATATATCACAACATTTTGGCCATGGATGTGGCTTTATCAGGTGATATATAATTGCCATGAAGTAGAAAGTAAAGACCAAAATGAGAATACCAAACGAACTGGTATTAAAACTAGAGATCCTTTTTTTCTAAAAGAAATGTACGGTTATAGATAAAAGATTCGAGGCTTTAGGTCCATTCTCTCTCTATGGTGGTCAATGTAGTTTACAATATCATAATAAAGCAGAAAGGAAATAGCAAAATGAGAATAACAAACTGGGCAGACGAGATAACACGTCACGTCTCCACCAACACACGTTAATCACGCTGCTTGTTTTACGTCACACGGACACAGCGAGTTGTTACAGTCACGTCCCCCGTCACGTCACGTATTTACACGTCACAGCGACGTCATTTACTTAACAAATATCCTCAATCACTCCCAATCGGCGTGACGCAAGGTTACAGACCCGCGTGTTAGTTTAACTACTTTAGGTCTATCAAAGGGTCTTTAATAACAGACTAGATATGAGGCCGGGATATGAGGGTTTCTAAGACGTAGTAGGAGTGAGTTTCCTATTCTATTCGGCTGAATACATTTCCACCTGCCCCCACTGAACTCACCATCAAGACTCGTTACAACTGAAAGTCTTTATTATTTTCCACATGGATACATAATTCACCCGCTCCCACACATACGTTTTCTGCTATGTCTTCGTATTGTCCGAATTGTTTCAGCCTAATCAATTTCTATTTCCCATTGTTATTGAGCTATTTTCCATTGTTATTGTGCTATTTTCCATTGTTTTTGTCTATTTACCGAGTTATTTCAAGTTATCCCTCACCCTGTGTTTAACCCGTCATAATTATAGGTAGCATTTGACGCTGGTCACGTGACGAGCCCTCCATCCGGGCCACACCGTGTAATTAACATACACTATTACCGCCGCCCTCCAGTGGGCAAAACTGTCACTATCACGGCGGGTAGGTTTGAATAAAACAAAGCATTAATTTGGCTAATGAAGCAAAGGGAGGAAGATAGCAGTTGTCCACCGCGGGGGTTTGTCATTGTCTGCTTGCTGCCCTGGAGGAGGGTGTATTGAGGTCCTCCCGGGCCTCACACCTGTGGGTGTACCTGTGTGGGTGTACCTGGGGGTTTGCCTCCAGGGGGGGGGGGGGTCACCATGTAGAGTCTATAGTAACTATGTTCCTACACAAAATAGCGGGAAACGGGTTATTTCTTTATCCCATTGGTGGGGTGAATTTATGTTTTTATACCCGATGACCAGCTAAAAGCTGGTAAAGATTACCGAGGATAAGGGGTTGATTTTCGCAATTTATGTTGCTAATTTAGAGGCGTTTCCCCCCAAAATCGGTGTGGATTTTGCTAGTTTTAATAGGTTATGTTTACCGAAAGGGGTATGATCTCTTCAATTTTAAGGGTACCCCGCCAAAAAGGGGGTGTTTTAATGGAATTTCATCCCGCCAAAAGGGGTCAAAATTCAAAGTGATGTACGCACACATGATGGTATCTATTAAATGTGAGTGACCCCCCCCCCCCCTGTACCTGAGGTGTACCTGTAGACAAGGAGGGAGGAGGGATGCTGACACACCAAACTGTGGTATACACATAGTGTGTAAGGGTGGGAAGACAAGGTGTAGCGCCATAGGGGTAGCTTGTGGGAGATCTGGGAGAAAGGGGCCTTAACCCTGTAAGGGCCGCATACTGCTTTAATGTGCTCTCCCCTATTTATTATGATACATGAATGCAGCCCTGGAGGCATGAATGCATCATGCCGACTGTTCAGTAGTGTATCAACCCTGTATGGCCGGCGTCATGATGCTTAAATACAGCTCCATGGCGAGTTACGCACCAGTGCTACATTACTGTACATTACTGGTGCTGCATTAGAGCAGTATGTGGCTTTTAGATGGTTACTCAGTCTCAGTGTCTGGTCCTCCAGTACAAACTTGGCTGTCAGCGTTACTCAACATGCTGCATGTACACAGAGGTTGGGAGTACAGCAGGTACAACAGGACGGACAGATACCCCCCCCCCCGCTACCTGCTGTCTGTGTGTGTATACACAGAGGAAAATATCAGAGTCACCCAATGTCGCCAATACTACTCTCAGACAAGGGTCAGGCACTGCTGGACTATAATAGATGGGTCAAGGGCCATTCTAGTGAGGGTCAGGCTAGGCTGGACATTCAATAACAGGCTGGACCTTGGCAAACTTGCTTGAAAGTCTGGCCATGCTGGATCCTCATGCCATAGTCTGGCAATGCTGGACTCTTGCAGGCTGATAGAGACTCTCCCAGATGCTGCTGCTTGTGCTGCACGAGACTGAGTAGCCGCTATTCGGCGTTTCACTCCTTATGTACCCTGTCCTAGATAATCCTCTTAAAATGGCTGAAAAGACTCTCTCAGCACAGAGACTCTACTCAATGTAAGAGATCTGTTAAGTAAGTTTTCACATGCCGCCTGACTACTGCGGGAGGGTTTAGACTTAAGCAGCTTAGTGCACACACGTGTCTGTTAGAAAAGCTACCTGCACACCTGCCTTCCTTTTTCACTAGTATTTACCCCCTGCCGACTTATAAGGCGCCTATACACACCTTCTTGCTTCTAGAGCTAAGCTGACTGGCAGCTATTTTAAAAGAGAATACCCGTTACCTGTATAACGGATAAGGGGGTTATGAGATTAGCGTGTGTATACAAAAAAAAACAAAAAAAAGCTACAGGGGGCGCGTGTCTGTCTGTGAGGTAGAGACCGTGTGGTAAGCGACTCAAGTGTAAAACAAAAGCACCTCCTCTTGCCGCAGTGAGTGGTGTGGACGGCTAGTTGAATTTAAGCGTCAGCTTAAAAGATAATCCGTTCACGGGCTGGCGCGTCACACCTGGCGTTAATCACCCCCTGTAGTCTTTGTATACACAGGTGACTCGGCTTTATCTCTTCACCAGCTATAATCCCATATACATGTAGCGCACGTTACACTCGTTATCTCTCTTTTCATGCTGATGGATTAGGGGTGGAAGGGTTCAGGTGAAAAGCGATTTGATTCTCTCTGGAAGAGGGTGGGGCTCTAGGTGAAAACAAGCTTAGAACATCCAGATTAGCTGCTCTCTCGGCTATATAAAGAGCCTCATTTTTTCTAATCTCTGCCCACTTCGTCTTGTTGTACACTATCAGTCACGAGGCAGACGCTGGAAGTAGCAGATGTTTGCAGTATGGTTTATACAGAGGTTACCTGCTAATAGGATTTTGTCAGAATAGGGTGAGTTGCTATTAAAATGAACATTTTAAATGGGTTGTTAATATGGTATCTGATGTTAATGAGCTAACACCTAACATTGAGGATTATGACCTCCCAGAGGGGCGTCTCGCCAAATTCTCCAGTCTTGACTATAGTCTTAACTGTCTAAAGACTGTGGAGCACGTTAATGGGTGGTCTCCTTACTAATTTCACTTGACCAGGCCGGCAGGGTCAACTAGGCTAGGTAATTACAACCACAAGGGCGGCTACTCAACATGCAAGTAGACCTACTACTACGAGATTGTCTTTTGACCACTCTGCCGCCGCCTGCTGGTCTGGCGATTACATGCTCTAGTATAGTTCTCCGCTCTTTTCGTCAGATGACGCCACAATAGGGTTTTTGTACATTTCCACGATACTCGCGAACATTTTAAACGCATAATGACCTATAATAAGCAACAAAGCACACTTCTAATATATTGAATATAAGAAACATGTCAATGTTGTGTATTTCTGATAGAATGAGGCAGATTCTTTGAAATATCAACTAAACTATAGTGAGATTGAAAATACTACACCATATCTAAAGCGATATAAAAGCTATATAAAGTCAGAACCTCTGACGGATCGGTATTCTGCAACGGATCACTCAACCATTCGTCCTCGAAAGCAACACAGGGTTCCCGTCCAACAGGACTTTGAGCCTTGACGCTTTTGAGGGAGGTTTGATCTCATGCTGCTTAACATGTGGTGTAATTAATCAACACCGCGGCCCCTCTTTAGGGGCCACACAATAAACAAAGAATAAAAAAGGGTAGGACTTAGGTTTAAAGTGAATCTCCCAGGATTTTGGCGAGGTCGACAAAGGGGGAGATAACAGATTAAACTGCAGGAGACTATACGCAAACCTTGATACTCTCAGAGGGGGAGCTCCATATTGCGGACCTGTGGTCAGATCTATCACCTCTAGGAGGCAGGCTGCATGTCGTAAATGTCCACCACAGACATTGGGATATATTGTTAATCCTACTCCAGGGTCTCCATAATTAGACCCTGAATCTGTTGTTAAACGGGTGTGAGGTGATGGTAACTAATACTTATGAGATGGAGCTCTTACGAGACATAAGCACCACCCAGCGCGGGGCTCGCCTTGAGATGGGAAATTCACTACAGTAGGGTGGCCGGAGCATTTTTGAAAATAAACTAGACACACATGTATTATGTATGTCTAGAATGTCTCAATATTCGCATTTAACAAATTAGCACTGTTATATTGATAGAGTAACTAGGTAACTAACTGTAGCTGATTACATATACCTCACTCCTCAAACCTTTCTGACAGATCTGAAGATCTGTATAGAGAAGACATGCCATACCCATGGCTTACTTATAGCCCTGCCATGCTATAGTGGCTATTGGGAGAACTAAGATTTCTCTATCTAACTGTATGACAGAAGGTGTCCTCTAGTGTTATTTATATGATTTTAATACTTGAGATTGGGGTCTGAGGTCCTCATATGACCCCCAGCAGATGCTCTGACGCTGGCTGGCGGTAGATTGTATCATTTCCATTCAAAATGCATTATTTTAACTTGATTTATCTCTATATTCAGTAATTTACCGTAAACTACCAATTAAAGATTTCTATAAAAAAAAAATGAGCCCTGAAAATGCGCAATTTAGGTGGCTTATCTCAAAAAAGATAACAATATCCTAAGTAGTTATAGGACCCTCCATGGGATAGCTGCATTCAAGATGCTTCAAACAGAAAAGGAATCTCGTTGATACATGGATTTGCCATCAGCCAGTGCAAATTCTCCCAAAGGTCAGGTTAAAGAGATTTCCCAGTTATGAGCTTAAAGGAGACTCAAAACCTGAGGTCTGTCAACATTGCCCCTGAATTACATTATGTAATACAGTTTATAATGCATTATCCAGCCTGTATAGGATGGACCCATTCGGGATCTGTTGATAACAAATTACTAGAAGTGTCTATCTGCCTTGAATCGAAAATGAGGGCATATCATAAAAGGGTCATTTAACATAGGATCAGATACACACTGGGCCCTCACGCCGACCCTCCGGCCACCCTAACTACAGCATTATCTGTCGTTGAAAATGGTGCTCGTGTAGAGTCGGGATGATGTACCAAAAGAGCGTTTTATACACAATGATACCCTTGTACAAATGCGTATACCTAGTAGGCAGCGTCTTATCATCAAATCTAAGAGGGTGCTATAGTTTTATTATACTTTTATAGACCATTTTTAAAATCCGAGCTTAGCTTAGTTCATAGTCTCCTTACCAATTTTCACTTGACCAGGCTGGCAGAGCCAACTAGTCTAGGTAATTATAACCACAAAGGCGGCTACTCAAGATCCAAGTAGACCTACTACTACGTGATTGTCTTTTTGGCCCCTCTGCCGCCTAGTTATTACATCCTCCAGTCTAGCTCGCCACACCCTTTGAGCAGCACCATTGCCTCGGTAAAAGTGTAGGGTGTGTGCTTTCCACCTTCAGGCATCCATAGATTCGATCACCATCACCCCCCTTGAAATGACCTCAGCTGTTAATTAGGGCGTAAAGCAGCCCAACAACCAACCAAGTCCCTGTCAAAAGATGTGAATAACGCTGTAGTCTGCCCGTTTCTGTGATCCAATATGAACCCTTCCTAATAGCACCCCCACTGATGCATTGCATAAAAATAGCCCCCCCTGACCTCATTTCTTGAGCTATAAAAAACACAAACCCCTCATTTTAATCACAATATCATGGCAGTCAACATGAATGGAACCATTAGTGGAGAAAGATAAGAGTCTCTGTTTTCTGTAGCCTACAATATTATGGTGACATTCTTCATGTCAAAATGTAATAAATAAATATGAGTTGTTAAAACTTGTTACCATGGGGATGTTGGTAATTGTGTTCTTGAAGACGTATGTGAAATCCAGATGTATGTGCCTCTGCCCAATGATGTCCCTAGCCATTTTAAGTTAACCTGTTCTGTCTGAGTTAGAAGGGTGCCTAGGAGGGCTAGAGCTACAGAACCCCTAACTGCTGTGAAAGTGCCCCTCTCCTGCCTAGATCACAGAAATGGGAAATATGTTCAGTTGCATTCACCATGATATTTCTGGATCTAGGCAGGATAGAAACCCCTGATCTTTTACAGATCTGAAAAGCTCTCATAGGGATCTATACTAATGGAACCAATATGTATTTTTTAACTCATTTTTCAAAAATTTATCAAACTCCCTACCTTAGCGCCCCTATAAATAGGGTTAAGTACCTGTCCGACCCCTCTACCACTGCTGCTGGAGGAGTACCGAGAACTACCCTCTTTTTTAGAAAACTAAGTAAAAATTATCCTTCTTCATGTCCAGTTACATACAATGTCGATCAATTTGACACTGTAGCAGCCTGTCTCCATATCTGTATGCTGCATAAATGCACAATACACGGTTCTGCACGCACTTAAACCAAGGCTAACATGGTTGACCTATATAGATGTGATACTCTCGTTTTCGGGGCTAGTAGAAATTAGGCGTCTAATACGGACGTTCCGGGTTCGAACCCTCACTAAGTTTTAGTCAAGACGTCTAGCCACGTCGCCTAAGGCGACGAAAGCACGTCAAGGCGTTTACAGGGTTCGAACCCGTGAGCTGCTCCTTGGGGCCACAAAAAACGCTTAGACCTTGAAATCCCATAGGGAAAAAATTTTGGGTTTTTGGACTTTAGGCCTTAATTTGAGGGTGATCCCGGGCTGATAGAAAAATAATTCTTGGACGAGCGGATAGCTCTGGATCTCTTTTATCTAAAACAGCGAAAAATTGATTATGGTTTCGCCGCAATTCATCCGACGGGGGGTAATCAGCCCCCCCCCTCTGCCAATCAAGGCAGTGAATCTAGACGACCGCGCAATCGCTCGCGGCCGTCGCGACGAACCGACTGAAGACCTCGGTATCTTAGTATGATTCGTGTGACCTACTTAGAGGCTCACACGGTGGAGGTGTGTCCGGCGTTCGGCGCGCTGATTGGCTACTGGCGGGAGGCGCTGTGCCGCGTCAGGAACTTCACCTATTTGGGACGGCTGTTAAAGGCGCACTGAGTTGAGGTGCACCTTTAAGCAAGAGCGCGATCTAGCCTAGTCTTGCGGACCCCTGTTTGGAGAGTGTAGCGGGCGGCTATGTCGCGCTCTCCAACCACAGTCTTAACATTGGTCCGCAAGACTAGAGTGCAAGACGCGTGCACACACAGACCGAACAGACACACACAGACCCACACACCCACACACCCCTATCAGTGAGGCGTCTAGCAGATTTGGGAGAGGTGACCAGGGAGGTACTCTCGGCTAGCGGCCACTAATTGGCTGTTTAGATAAGGCACAGAAACAAGGGTGATGACAGACTATGTGGTCAAGCAGCCAACATGCCCTGACACTTGATAATGGGTGTGGACCACCAAATTCGACATGGCGACATGGCCATTTCTTATAATCGACAAACGACATGAGGCCTAATGACAAGTGACATGAGGCCCAAAAATCATAGTGACAGGCGACATGAGCAATTCTTAAAATCGACATGGGATATGAGCATTATTAAGTGACATTGACATGTGACATGGCCATTTTCTAAGATCAACATTCGACATGGGGACCCCCCATCCAGAGCCCCTTGATAGATGACAGCTGTTGTGTGTAAGAAAAGCGTATGCCTCACAATCAAAGATGATAAAAGGCTTCATTAATTGGATGAAATTCTAAAATAGATATATTATTCATGTTCTGTGTTCCACAGAGGTAAATTAATTAAGCCTCAACTCCTTCTAGAAGCAGTAATACAAAAATGTATAACATGATAACGTTGTATCAAACATTTTCTTATATACTGGCTTCTGGTAGGAGTTGAATCATAAATAAAGTACCTATGTGAAGCACATGACATGCATGTCATGCTTATTAAAGAATAACATCAATTCAATCAGGTATTCAAATATTTTGGGTTTGCAGGCACAGTTAGAAGGGGTAAGGTTAGTGGTGGTATCTGACCAGGATGTATCAGATTACTACAAACTGCCCCTGACCCCTTCCACCACCACCACTGGTCACCGGCTGTCTGGGGCTCCCGTGGTCAGTGGATAAATTCTATCCACTCTGAATCTGCTAGACGTCTCTCTGCTATGTAGTGTGGGATGTAAAAGAACCCTTGTCTCGGTAAAAGGGCCATAGATTCGATCACCATCACCGCCCTTGAAATGACCATAGCTGTTAACTAAGGCGTAAAGCAACCCACACACCCACACACCCACACACCCACACATTTTTCTGTATGAGCCTTCAGACCTGAAGCTGCTCAGTGTACGGGACTAGGTTTTGTCATAGGCCCTACGAACGCTACTCAAGGGGGAATAAGAGAGCTGTCTCACCATGACATGGGCTGGCTGTAGTTTTTTATGTTTCGGTACCTACAACCAAACAGCCAGTACCTACCCAGGGCTTCATGTCGCACGCGGGAAAAGTATAACGGTGGCGCCAACTGTCGGAATAGCGGGTACACTACGTCAGTAGTTCTTTTGTTCTCCGCTGAGTGACTGGGAGAAATGTAGTCGGTAGCTCTATTTTCTGTGCACTGTTCTGTTCATTTTCTACACTTAACACTTAAATAGACCGCGTGTTTGTACAAGCTAGCCGTTTTTATCAGTGCAAAAATTAAATAAGCATCGGATAGAACAACAAAAAAATGAGAAAGTAATCCAGCACTTAGTATAAGGCACCAGTTTTATCATGAGACACCGAAAGTCTGGTTTTTTTAAGGTGGATAAGACAGTCGACTGAGAGCTCCAAACTAACCAAAAACGTACCAGAGGGCGATCTATCTCAGAACGTACCCGACAGGGCAGGGGCCTTCTACACCCCGGCTCTGATGAGCAAGCGAGGGCCTATTCCTCTTTTGAGGTGGGCCCAAAATTGAACAAAAGAATAAACTCAAAAAAAGCCTTAGGATTGAAAGAGTTGTAGATACTGATTTTAACGAGGAAGTCCCATTCATTAGTTTACAAATAGTCAGTGTAAGTACGCCCATGTATAGGAGAGAGACCTTGCTTATTTCTTATAGGGTTGTAAGATAGTCACATCATGATGCACATCATCATAAACGCAATCATGATACATTTCATTGTAAGTAGACGAACCAGTAGCCTCGCCTCTCTGCCCTCTAAAAGAGAGGGCAGAGAAGCGAGTCTCACTCTTAAAAAACCTTCCCCTCCCCCCCTCCCCCCCTCCCCCCCCCATGCATCTTAAAGAGTGCCCCCCAGAGTGCCCCTCCCCCCCCTAAAAAAAAGAGCCACATTTTTAAATTATTTTTTAGCAAGCTTTCAGCTTGCTTTTTTTCTTTTTTAAAATTTATTTATCCATAAAAATCTCAAGTGACTTATTTTGAAATTCGCGCCAACCTAGTAGTCACGTGACCCCCTTAAGTAGGTCACTTCCAGTCACGTGACCTATTTGAATTTCCCGCCAACATGGTGGTCACGTGACCCTCTTAAGTAGGTCACTTCCGGTCACGTGACCTATTTGAATTTCCCGCCCAAAGGTCACGTGACCGGAAGTAGGTCACTTCCGGTCACGTGACCTATTTGAATTTCCCGCCAAAAGGGAGGCCTCTCATTGGCTGCTTTTGAATTTCCCGCCAAAAGGGAGGCCTCTGATTGGCTGCAGGTCGATTGAGTAATAAACAGTACTTAACTATAGTCCCGTTCCGATACATACTATACTACTATTGGGTGACTCTGATATTTGCCTCTGTGTACTAGTATTGTGCTGTATCTCCGGGGGTTGTTGTCCCCATGCAATCAAAGCTGAGACGAGACCAGTGCATTTATGATCAACAGGCCAGCGGCATTCTGGGTTTTGTAGTTATGACAATACAAGGTTTATGGAATCAGTGTAAGACCGACTCCCTCCATTTCTACCCCCCCCCCCCCCCCTTTCTGTCCCTCTGTTCATCTCCACTCCCCTCGCGATTTCAGGACACTCTAAAATATGTATGTTGCATGAATATGAATTTAAAGCGTATTAAACACACTTTTTCTAATCAATAAATGGACAGATATTTGAGATCAACACACGTTTGGCAAGTGTGTAGTGTGTTTCAAAAAGAAAGTGTTAAAAGTGGCTGAAAGGAAAGCTTGTAAACGTTACACACCTGTTTAACAGTATAACAAGTAGCATCATGTGCACTGGAGTTAGGCAGGCATACAACGCCGTCTATAGGCTATGCCAAAAACTTTAAAACCATGTCTAAGTAACTCGGGAGGACTTCAGTTGGAATTAGAGTGATACAAGGGACTACAAAAAGTGACAAGATGGAGAAGTCATTGATATTGTAAAATTTTGAACCTGGGCCATTAAGGCAACATTGTATGTGTAGGCCTTCCTTATGGGGGAACCCATTGGAATATGATTAAGAATGGGTGGTGAACACATAACAAGGACAAAAAGACACGACAGAACAAACAACAAAAAACATGAATCCCACTGAGTGTAGGGTTGAGGGCCAAGCCATGTTGGGTGAGGGGGAAAAGTCCAAAATGGAGGATGAGGCACAATATATAACGTTTTATACATGTACAGTCAACTCTCACCTAATGGTCACCTCTCTATAGTGGTTTATGGAAAGAACCATCAAGTTTTCTCTATATTTTGATATAGAAAACTCTCTCCAATATGGTCACCTCTCTAATGTGGTCACCTCCCGGGGGTCACCTCGCATTGTGGTCACTGATTCCCCAGTCCCAAGGTCCATATTACTCTCTCTAATGTGGTCAACACATTATGTTTTGCCAACAAAACAATTATATAAGTGTGTTCATTGTCTGCGGAGTGTGTTTTCTAGTAGAGGTTATGTCTTTAGAAATGTCTGAAGCCAACTAGATAAAGGTATACATGTAGTTTGATTAATTTTCACTCAATATGCACACCTTTTATTTTCCATACGAATGATAATTGAAAACCTCGGAGACATGCATGCATTTCTATGCTCTTTTCAATGTGGTCACCTCGCCAATGCATGAATGTGGTCACTTTAGCAAAGTCCCGAGGGTGACCACAATAGACAGAGTTGACTGTATAGTGACACATAAATGTGTGACACTATGTAACAGTGTGTACTACACCCTGACCATGCCCAGACCCATCCTACATGTTATTTATCATGATATGATTAACCCACGACACTCACAGACCACTACTATACCATTATTGATCACAGTTTTACCCGAGTTGTGACAGACGCACGTTCAGAATCACGGTCCCTCTCTACATGATCAAATATTAATGTCCCATTCTAGTGCCTCCCCATTTACACAATTATAATTGTGTCACGTCATCCTAGTTTTAACCATTTCACTAGGGGGATTATTATGTTGAGTTGTACCATATTGCTTGCGTGTGTATAATTGGTGCAGGGACTGGTGCGCTATTTATGCATTTGATTCATGGGTACTTATGCTGGCTAGTTTGGCTTGTGTATTTATTTCATTGACATTTCATTCAGAAATCTGTGAATAATTTAGTAATGGCACGATGGATAACCTGCTTGCATGCTCCATGTTTTAACTGGTGGTCTAACTATTGAGGTAAAGAGTAGCAGGATCTATACAGGCCTAAGCCAATCATCTCAGATATGAACAACTCATTTTGACCCGCCTGGCCTGCCTTAGGAGGGTGAAAGCATATTGTTTGTACATTTGTATTTAAATTGGAATGATATTATCCTTCAGAGCTTTCCTACTTTCTCATAATTCTCACTAAGGGCTTACATGTAGTTTTCCAGTATTGTTCTAGCCAGATAATGAGCGGTATGGGAAACGTTAGAATGATATATAAAATAGGATATATATATATATATATATATATGTCGGTGGTCTTCCTCGATCTGAGGAAGGCTTTCGACACGGTCGACCACTCTCTACTGTTATTTGAGCTAAAGACTATGGGCTGTGATGATAGTGCGCTGGCCTGGTTCAAAAGCTATCTCAGTGATAGAAGGCAGGTAACGGAGGTTGATGGGCGGACCTCTGGGGAGCGCGGTATCTCTTGCGGCGTTCCGCAGGGGTCCGTCCTCGGTCCCTTATTATTTGTAATATATATAAATAACCTGGTTAAATGTATAAAAAACGGTCGTTATTATATGTATGCGGATGATATTGCCCTGGTTGTCTCAAATAGGGATGCAAGCTTAGCGCAAATACAAATGCAGGAAGACTTAAATGCAATTGGTGGAGGATGCGACGATTACAGGTTAACGGTGAATGCAGACAAAACTAAGGTTCTTTGGTGTTGTGGTGAGAAATGTTCCACTGACTGGTCGTTATACCCTCTACTATTAAAAGGTAAATGTCTTGACGCTGTCAGAGTTTTCAACTATCTTGGAGTGTTAATTGACTATTGCCTAGGTTTTAAGAACCAGTGTAATCGTCTTATATCTGCTAGTAATATGAAATTGTATAGCCTACGGCATCTATGTAAATATATGGACCATGATTTAGCAGTCCTCGTGTACAAGCAAATGATACTAGGGTCATTTGACTATGGTGATTTTGTCTTGGAAAGCTGTACTGAAGAACTCTATGAGGAATTCCAAACCATCCAAAATCATTGCCTTCGGGCTTGTCTCCATATCAGAAATCCCAGGGATATATCTAGAGTTAATCTTCATATAGAATGTACCTGTAAAATGTTGGCTGAGCGTCGAAGAGAGAACCTGTTATGCCTGATGTACAAATATTCGAGAAAATGTGATAATGTAGTGGTACCGGCTAGAAGGCTTAGAAGTGGCGCTAAAATTAAGCTTAAGGTCCAGCGACCAAAGAGTAACCATTATATGAAGAGTCCTCTGTACAGGGGCTCCTTAGAATGGCGTAAACTGGATGCATCAATACAGCATCTGGCTCCATATGAGAAGTTTGTAAATAAGATTAGAAATACCTGAGCTCCGTTTTTCTGGACCTGTATCGCAATGTATATATTATAGAGATAGACTGATTGAGCCTCGAGAAGTTTATACCATATTAATGGATCTATTGAATGTCTAGCGTGACTAGAGAAGTTTATACTATATTTACCCTGATCTATTGAATGTTAAGAGAGTAGCAATACTGTTGGATCGATATCCGTGCATGGCTTGTTTATCAAAACTGTGATTTAAAACTACTGTGATACTACAGAGTACTGAAACTCCTGGGTCCATGCTATCTGGATTATGTACGTCGTGCTGTCTAAGACCACACCTTTAATTATCTGTGAACGCCAAGAAATGTTATTATATTTTTCTATGCTTGTTTTGTGCTGTCTAATTTTTCGACTATTGGTCTAACTATTGAGGTAAAGAGTAGCAGGATCTATACAGGCCTAAGCCAATCATCTCAGATATGAACAACTCATTTTGACCCGCCTGCCCTGCCTTAGGAGGGTGAAAGCATATTGTTTGTACATTTGTATTTAAATTGGAATGATATTATCCTTCAGAGCTTTCCTACTTTCTCATAATTCTCACTAAGGGCTTACATGTAGTTTTCCAGTATTGTTCTAGCCAGATAATGAGCGGTATGGGAAACGTTAGAATGATATATAAAATAGGATATATATATATATATATATATGTCGGTGGTCTTCCTCGATCTGAGGAAGGCTTTCGACACGGTCGACCACTCTCTACTGTTATTTGAGCTAAAGACTATGGGCTGTGATGATAGTGCGCTGGCCTGGTTCAAAAGCTATCTCAGTGATAGAAGGCAGGTAACGGAGGTTGATGGGCGGACCTCTGGGGAGCGCGGTATCTCTTGCGGCGTTCCGCAGGGGTCCGTCCTCGGTCCCTTATTATTTGTAATATATATAAATAACCTGGTTAAATGTATAAAAAACGGTCGTTATTATATGTATGCGGATGATATTGCCCTGGTTGTCTCAAATAGGGATGCAAGCTTAGCGCAAATACAAATGCAGGAAGACTTAAATGCAATTGGTGGAGGATGCGACGATTACAGGTTAACGGTGAATGCAGACAAAACTAAGGTTCTTTGGTGTTGTGGTGAGAAATGTTCCACTGACTGGTCGTTATACCCTCTACTATTAAAAGGTAAATGTCTTGACGCTGTCAGAGTTTTCAACTATCTTGGAGTGTTAATTGACTATTGCCTAGGTTTTAAGAACCAGTGTAATCGTCTTATATCTGCTAGTAATATGAAATTGTATAGCCTACGGCATCTATGTAAATATATGGACCATGATTTAGCAGTCCTCGTGTACAAGCAAATGATACTAGGGTCATTTGACTATGGTGATTTTGTCTTGGAAAGCTGTACTGAAGAACTCTATGAGGAATTCCAAACCATCCAAAATCATTGCCTTCGGGCTTGTCTCCATATCAGAAATCCCAGGGATATATCTAGAGTTAATCTTCATATAGAATGTACCTGTAAAATGTTGGCTGAGCGTCGAAGAGAGAACCTGTTATGCCTGATGTACAAATATTCGAGAAAATGTGATAATGTAGTGGTACCGGCTAGAAGGCTTAGAAGTGGCGCTAAAATTAAGCTTAAGGTCCAGCGACCAAAGAGTAACCATTATATGAAGAGTCCTCTGTACAGGGGCTCCTTAGAATGGCGTAAACTGGATGCATCAATACAGCATCTGGCTCCATATGAGAAGTTTGTAAATAAGATTAGAAATACCTGAGCTCCGTTTTTCTGGACCTGTATCGCAATGTATATATTATAGAGATAGACTGATTGAGCCTCGAGAAGTTTATACCATATTAATGGATCTATTGAATGTCTAGCGTGACTAGAGAAGTTTATACTATATTTACCCTGATCTATTGAATGTTAAGAGAGTAGCAATACTGTTGGATCGATATCCGTGCATGGCTTGTTTATCAAAACTGTGATTTAAAACTACTGTGATACTACAGAGTACTGAAACTCCTGGGTCCATGCTATCTGGATTATGTACGTCGTGCTGTCTAAGACCACACCTTTAATTATCTGTGAACGCCAAGAAATGTTATTATATTTTTCTATGCTTGTTTTGTGCTGTCTAATTTTTCGACTATTGGTCTAACTATTGAGGTAAAGAGTAGCAGGATCTATACAGGCCTAAGCCAATCATCTCAGATATGAACAACTCATTTTGACCCGCCTGCCCTGCCTTAGGAGGGTGAAAGCATATTGTTTGTACATTTGTATTTAAATTGGAATGATATTATCCTTCAGAGCTTTCCTACTTTCTCATAATTCTCACTAAGGGCTTACATGTAGTTTTCCAGTATTGTTCTAGCCAGATAATGAGCGGTATGGGAAACGTTAGAATGATATATAAAATAGGATATATATATATATATATATATGTCGGTGGTCTTCCTCGATCTGAGGAAGGCTTTCGACACGGTCGACCACTCTCTACTGTTATTTGAGCTAAAGACTATGGGCTGTGATGATAGTGCGCTGGCCTGGTTCAAAAGCTATCTCAGTAATAGAAGGCAGGTAACGGAGGTTGATGGGCGGACCTCTGGGGAGCGCGGTATCTCTTGCGGCGTTCCGCAGGGGTCCGTCCTCGGTCCCTTATTATTTGTAATATATATAAATAACCTGGTTAAATGTATAAAAAACGGTCGTTATTATATGTATGCGGATGATATTGCCCTGGTTGTCTCAAATAGGGATGCAAGCTTAGCGCAAATACAAATGCAGGAAGACTTAAATGCAATTGGTGGAGGATGCGACGATTACAGGTTAACGGTGAATGCAGACAAAACTAAGGTTCTTTGGTGTTGTGGTGAGAAATGTTCCACTGACTGGTCGTTATACCCTCTACTATTAAAAGGTAAATGTCTTGACGCTGTCAGAGTTTTCAACTATCTTGGAGTGTTAATTGACTATTGCCTAGGTTTTAAGAACCAGTGTAATCGTCTTATATCTGCTAGTAATATGAAATTGTATAGCCTACGGCATCTATGTAAATATATGGACCATGATTTAGCAGTCCTCGTGTACAAGCAAATGATACTAGGGTCATTTGACTATGGTGATTTTGTCTTGGAAAGCTGTACTGAAGAACTCTATGAGGAATTCCAAACCATCCAAAATCATTGCCTTCGGGCTTGTCTCCATATCAGAAATCCCAGGGATATATCTAGAGTTAATCTTCATATAGAATGTACCTGTAAAATGTTGGCTGAGCGTCGAAGAGAGAACCTGTTATGCCTGATGTACAAATATTCGAGAAAATGTGATAATGTAGTGGTACCGGCTAGAAGGCTTAGAAGTGGCGCTAAAATTAAGCTTAAGGTCCAGCGACCAAAGAGTAACCATTATATGAAGAGTCCTCTGTACAGGGGCTCCTTAGAATGGCGTAAACTGGATGCATCAATACAGCATCTGGCTCCATATGAGAAGTTTGTAAATAAGATTAGAAATACCTGAGCTCCGTTTTTCTGGACCTGTATCGCAATGTATATATTATAGAGATAGACTGATTGAGCCTCGAGAAGTTTATACCATATTAATGGATCTATTGAATGTCTAGCGTGACTAGAGAAGTTTATACTATATTTACCCTGATCTATTGAATGTTAAGAGAGTAGCAATACTGTTGGATCGATATCCGTGCATGGCTTGTTTATCAAAACTGTGATTTAAAACTACTGTGATACTACAGAGTACTGAAACTCCTGGGTCCATGCTATCTGGATTATGTACGTCGTGCTGTCTAAGACCACACCTTTAATTATCTGTGAACGCCAAGAAATGTTATTATATTTTTCTATGCTTGTTTTGTGCTGTCTAATTTTTCGACGAACACTTGAACTGCCCTGTTTGCATTGTTGCACTGGCTTAAGTCTAAGGACTCTACTTGTAGAGGATTTATGCCAATAAAAATGATTAAACTCAAACTCAAACATATATATATATATATATATATATATATATATATATATATATATATATATATATATATATATATATATATATATATATATGTATATATATATATATATATATATAGATAGATAGATATATAGATAGATATAATGGAATCTTTATGAGAACACGACGTGTGACACTAACAGAATGAAAGTGTGCCTCAACCGGTTGAGGTACCTAAATACCGCACCTAGATACACACCTCACAGCCTCCTCAACATTCAGGACCCCCCCCCCCCTCCACCCACCAACCCCTCTCAGAGGTGTCCGGTGTCATCACCATGACACGTTACTACCACAACCAACCGCCGGAAACCAGCTAACGCTCCACCGGAAGTGCCGCCATTTGCATTATGACCCTTCCTCTTGACTCCTGCAGTAATTATGACACCGGGCCCTTCACCCAGACCAGCCTCCCTTTCAGAATACAGCTCATGTTTTGTGCGCTAATCTGAGAGACAGGCACTTAGGCCGGAGCTGCCACGCGCTGTGGTGTGAGGTAATAGCCGGTAATCTCGCAGAATATCACGGGATCTCACGAGTCCTCGTGGCCAGCGAGATTGAGGTGAGATGTGGATCTGGGTGGTGCCACCTGGTGGTAATTAGCGGCGTAAACAGAGATAGGTGGCGCTAATTGGGCGCTAATTAGATATTGATGGGAGCTGGACCTGGCCAGTGTCTGCCGCTGCCACTTTAGCCTCATAGCAATGAGAGCAGAGCTCTACTGTCATTGCTCATAGTGAAGGCATCTGTCCTGGATCCTGAGTTTCGATGATTTGCTTCTGGAATACCTTCCTTGTTGCACATTTTCCCCAATGCAATTTGCATAAACAGCGATGTTTGATAAGGACTTAAATCCTTAAGTGCTCATCTTTTTTTAACAGCATGGGGGGGGGGGGGGAGGTGGATTGGAGGGGGGGGGCGTTTCTTTTTAGCTTTTCAGGCATCTGTCCTGGATCCTGAGTTTCGATGATTGCTTCTGGAATACCTTCCTTGTTGCAAATTTCCCCCTGCAATTTGCATTAGCAGCGATGTATGGTAAGGACTTGAATTCAATACTGAACATGCATGCTTGGGGAGTGGGGAGTATTTTTTAACAACAGGGGGGGGGGGGGGCTGCATTGGAGGGGGGCATTTCTTCTCAGCTTTTCAGGTTTCTCTTATGTACATTTTGTAGTTCATACAGAAACAAGGTACTTTGGTTCGACCAGTGAACTTTAATAACGTCACTTTGATAATATCAATGACAGCGCAAGCTACTACAAAAGGTGCGAAAAAAATAAAATGTAAATCAATGAGAGAACTCAACCTTGAAACTTAACATACACGGCAGCGTAAACCCCATTGATATTTCCCAAAATGGTGGCCTTTGTTTACTATAACACATTGATCCCTAAGGTGAATAAGTAGGTCACGCCATTGATTGTTATGGATTTAAATCTCACATGGGTAATTTAGTCTTATCTAATATTCATGTGGGTCTTTCAATGCTATCATAACAAGGGAAACCATGAAAAAGTGATACATAATCAGGGCTGGCAATCACCTGTTCCAGCTTGGTGTTTTTTCTGCTTGGTTTGTCAGACTGAACATATCTTCTATGGGGCCAAATAAAAAAAAGGTTTTGTTTCCGGTCACCGGACCGGGTCTAGCAAAACAGTGCTGGGTCCCCCTCTTTTTTTAGATTTCGCAGATTTTTTGCCACTTTTTGTTTTTTACGGTTTGTAAATCGGATAATTATTAAGGATTTTAGAGCAAAAACCCTAAATCCAGGCCTAAAAATGAGAAAACTAAAAAAAAAAAATAATAATAATAAATCCGACCGGCCGGGCCTGCTTTCTCAGACCATGTTACCGGAAACCAACCTTTTTTTTTATTCGGCCTGAGCCTGGTACCTGCGGGACAGCTTCGTAATTACAGCTTGCTGGTATGGGCTGTCTGTCTGTTTTATGTTGGTAATAGTGGTTTGGGGTCTGAATGATATTAGTTCGGTTATTATATAGCCAGACATTGCTAAAGGGCAGGTCAGGAACTGGAACGTATTACTCCTTTGAGGACAGCATCATGCATTAATAAATCCCGCCTTAGTCGTCATGATGCATGAATACAGCCCTGGAGTGCTGCATTCAAGCATCATGTCGACCCTATGGGGTTGAGACACCCCCGTAGGTCGGCATGATGGACCACTCGCCAGAGCTGCATTGGTGTTTCATGACGACAAATGTCACATTTTGGTGAGGGTTATGTAGCCTGTGATTAAGCTGACCACCCCACCCCGTATCTGTAGAGTATGTAGGGCTATATGGGGTCATTCCGTATTTACTTTTATTTAGTCTGTCGACTGAATATTACTGTTCTGATTATCCTAAATTGGAAATATGTTATTATTCCTAGTCAATATAACATGACAATGAGTGTTTGGAATATGCGCTCGGCAGATTAGGCCTTTCTCTTCTTTGTTGGTATTTTGTTTCCTTTTGTGAAGATAGTCGCGGAAATAGAGTCCAAAATATGATGAGTAGTATAGTATGTATCGGAACGGGACTATAGTTAAGTACTGTTTATTACTCAATCGACATGCAGCCAATCAGAGGCCTCCATTTGGTCACGTGACCGGAAGTGACCTACTTAGGGGATTAGTGGTGACGTCACGTGACCTAGTTAGCCAATCAGAGGCCTCCATTTGGTCACGTGACCGGAAGTGACCTACTTAGGGGATTAGCGGTGCATTCTGGGTAACCCTGCAGCCAATCAGAGGCCTCCATTGGGTGACCGGAAGTGACCTACTTAGGGGATGGTGCATTCTGGGTAACCTACTGACCTACTTAGGGGACCGGAAGTGACGTCATATGACCTAATTTAGGATCACGTGATCGGAAGTGACCTGATGAGTCACGTGACCGGAAGTGACGTCACACGACTTAATGGCCAACCGGAAGCGACCTGATTGATCACGTGACCGGAAGAAGAAGAAGTTTTTTTTTGTTTAGGATCCCGTGACTGGAAGCGACGTCGTCACATGAGTGACGCTTTAAGAGACTGCGCGACTTACTAGTAAAAGAAGCCGTATGATAATAAAAACACAACAATATTTTCTTTTAATTTTTTTTTATTTATTTTTTTTTCAATCTTGATAAACACTCTATTTTTGAAAAGATGCACACGCTTATTTTTTATTATTTTTTTTTTTCATATCTCTAAAGGACTCGTTGTCACACCGTCAGAATGCACGCGACGCTTATAATACAAGTAGCGCACGCCGTCTTTCTCTATGGTGTAGGTGACCATTTTGTTTCGCACCACTTTGAAATTTCTATTTACAGCAATGAGAGTTTTTCGTTGGCGAAGAACATCCAAGAAGGCGTCTGGTTCCTGGGGGTTTTGTTTCTTCTGTACGCCTTTTGCACTCCATTTTTTGGATTTTCTTTCACCGGTGTCGCTGACTCGATCGTAGCAAATGTAAGTCTTAGGGTTGAGACTTAGGATCCCGTCACCTTCCCACTCCGCTTTCATGAGCCCCGAAGTTCTCAGATCGTGAAGGTACCGTCTCTCACAACATCCGCCGGGCGGCGCACACCATTCTCGCACTCTTTCCGTTTTTGTCTTCACGAAAAGCTCTAAGTGCTCGTCGCACACCGCTGTCGGAAGCCACTTTCGTTTCTCTCTGAAGTACGTCTCTCTCAGGCGAGGTTTCACTAGGTCATCCAACGTGGCACCGCTGAGAGCCATGTAAAGACTGTCGGTGTCCATTTGACAAAGGGCATAATCGCGCCGATCGACGAATCTATCCAAGAAGTCGTATGTGAACTCTAACATTTTCAACTTCGCGTACTGGTATACCATGAACCCTATCTGAATAGGGAGGTTGTTCTTGACCGTTTTCGGTTGTAGTTCGACTTCAAACAGATCGGAAGTCAACTCGGACGCCTTTTTGAAGCGCCACGAATTGGCCAATAGTTCGAACTTCCGACTGTCAGTGTATCTCACCGCCGTGTGTTTTTCTTTGTTGCAGATTGTTTTACCGTACGTAGCGTTTCCCATTAACTTGTAACAGTCTGACAGAATTTTCTCGTTCTCGTTCACGTCGCCACGTCTTCGCGCCGCCGTCACTTCGTCCGCGAAACCGGCAAAGGCGCGTTTAGGTAGGTATTCTACCACCAGCTGCACTTTGGTGACTATCAAACCGTGCTCTAAATACCACTTGAGAAGCGGCGTTCCCAAGAGAATATTTTTTCCGTGGTAACTCCCTATCAGACATCTCTGAGGCGTGCTCAACAGCTTTTCTTCCTGCGCAAAGTCTGACATGTGAGGGCCTATGTCCGATTTTGAAACGGTCGCGTTCTTGAAAACGGGGGTCATTTCTTCGAAGTACTCTCGTAGGTGAGGCGGCGTAGTGATGTCCACTTGAACTAAACCGAACATTTTCTCCTCTTTCACAGCGGAAAGGATGTCGCTCTCGCTCATCGCGTTTCGAGACACTTTCAAAGCGTCAACCTTCCAGCGTTGTTGGGAGGCCTTGACCCGCTCATCTCGACGCTTCATCTCTCGCCATTCGCACTCCCACACGACGACCAGCTTGTAACCTAACGCTTTCAAGTAAGCGCTTACTCTGGTCGTTCTGTCGCGTCTCTCCTCTCTCAGTGAAGCGCACTGATATCGGTGCGACGGTATGCACTCGTGAGCGTGGAACCAACACCCGTGAAACTGGAAAACCGTATTAGAGGCCGCGTGAAATCCGTCCACGCGAATTCTCCGACAGCCTACCGCCATCTCGCCGCCGTTCAGAGCGTGGCGCAGTTTCACGTCGCGGTCGTGCTCTACGAAGCGTAACCACTCCAAAGCGCTGTGAGAGTTTCTTTGCCTGATTTCGGGCTTGAACTCGGTCTCGGGCCGTCTCACCGCGTAATAGCCCGTGCAGTGCGCTTCGCTCATGCAGCGCAAGTACAGAGAGTTAGCGTCTAGTCCTAGGATGTGTTGGCACGGTCTCGCTTCTTCGCCGTACTTGTGCTCCCTTATCCGCGTGGTGCCCTTCTCGTGAAATCTATGGAAGATGATGGAAGGACCGCCGACTAGATTCTCTTTGATCAGAGCGTGGAGGACGGCGTCGAACTGGGGAAACGTTGTGAACGCGTCTTCTAGGTTTTGGAAGAGGAAGCGTAAAGTCAAACCGGCGAGAGAAACTCCGTCTTTCAACATGTCGATGCCGCGATCTTGGAAAAATTTAGCGTGATTTTTCAGAGCTTCTATGAAAGGTTTCACGTCTTTGTTGTTGTAGTGGATCAAGTAGTCTTCCATAGTTTGCATCTTCTCGTCGGACCAAACTTTCTGACATGCGGCGTAGTCGGATTCGGACATTTTGACGCCCGTCAGCTCGCTGTCGAAAGCCGATCTCGGCGGCAGCGTTCTGTTTGCCAGTTTCCTGGTAGACGTCATCCATTCGTAAGGAAAGTGACCTTTCTCTTCGTTCCTGGTGAAAGCTCGCAAATAGGTCGCGTAGTTGTAACCGGGTGCCAAATAGTTGACTACGTCCAAGAAAACCGTGTGCTGTGTGTAAACCGCCAAGTATTGATTGCTTCTCTTTATGACGCTGAATTCTTGGTTTCTTCGGTCTCCGGAGGCGAAGAACGAGTGAAGGCGTATTTTGATCAGGTTCAAGTCGTAACGCCCCGAGTTGAAGCCCACCACTGGAGCTTGACGGATGTATCTCAGAAGACGCTTCTTCAGTTGAACTAACGGGTGTCTGGTCTGAGCCGCAGCGAAGCCGCCTGGAGAAGGGGTGGTGAACGTCGCCTCCTCCAGCAGGAGAGCTTCACCTATCGCCGCATCTAACTTCGCTAACGTCGGTCGGTAAAGTTCTAGCACAGCTTCCCCGATCGCTTTGGCGTTCTCGTTTATGTGATTTAAAACTCGGTCCAACAAGGGGTCGGAATCTGCGTCGGACGCTCTGACGAAGCAGACGGGCCCCTCCCACCCCGGAAAGTCGGATGCGACGCTAGCCGACAAAGGGACGTGATCCCACAGCAGGGACACGTGCTCCGTCGACGGTTCTTTGCACGGTCTGAAGAAAGCCTCGAAATCGAAGGCGATCTTGTAAGGGTAGATTCCGGAATGTCCGTCGGGGGGAAAAATGGAGAAGTCTGCTAGCGCTTCGAAAATCGTTCTCGAATTTTGGTAGATGCCACCTACGTAGCGCAACTTGACTTGTCGGCAAGAGGAAAGCTGGTTCCTGTGTCTCTTCAGCAAGAACTCGGTGGTGAACGCCGCCTTACACTTGCAACATTCGTATATGCCCGCGTACGCGTTGAAGTCCGTGACGAGAGAGACGTGCAAACCGCCTTTCGCCGTCAGGTGTAGGTTGACTTTACCTCGGGCGGCCACAGTTCTGGAAGGCGGTCTGATCAGAGTAACGCGTCTTCTCAACTTCCGCCCCGGCACTTGACGCGACGCGGTGTAAACCGCTATTTGTACGTCAAACAAGTTCTCTAACGCGGGTAAGTCGCGGATGTTCAGACCCGGAAAGGATTCAGGTGTGGCAGCGGGACAGAACTGACGTAACAAATCTGAAGCGCGCTTGCTGGTGTTGTATAAGTGAAAGGAAATGCAGCGGAAGATGCAGAGGTTGTCCTTGTTGGGAAAATCTAACACGCCGCTTCTCTTTCCAACTCGACCGACCTGAGTGATCCTACCGCCTATGGGGAATTCCCCCGGTCCCATGTAAACGCAGATGTTCAAATTGGTAGGAAAAAGAACGTGCCACTTGGTGTCAGCGTCGCAAAGTTTCCGTACCTCCTCGCAAGCGACGGTGTTTTGCATCTTTGAGAGGAGCTCTTCCAAAGTTTCTGAATTAGTTACAGTAGGGAGCGGTTGTATGAGAGTTGCGTTGTTCTGGGAGGCGTGGAAGTAGCGCAGTTTGCTCTTGTCTTCTCTGTGTTGTAACAGTAAGCCTACCGAGAAACCCACTTTGTATCTGAATCTTTGTGTCAAGTGAATGCGACGCATAGTATCTACAGCGTCACTCAACTCGCCGGTTGGTAGCCTGAAGTTTGTTACACTCACGCGAGTCCCGTGCATCCTGACGCCCGTTTGTATCGCAGGCCAATTCGCCGTGAACGTTTCCTCCCCGTTCGGTACAGCACATATGCGCGGAGGGACGGTCACCCCGTCCAGAGATTCGCGTCGACAAGCGCTCTTTCGGCAATCCCCTTCGCCGCATAGAGGGCAAAACTTAGCTACTACTCTACAATTTTCTACGTGTCTCTCGTGGTTGTACGCTCTTTTAAACATTTTGAAACACTTTTCGCATACGTACTGTGTCATGTTTTTTTTTCACTCGGTTACCAACTACTTAGCCGTCTAACTATCTATCTAGCCATCTATCAATCTGTCGTCTATGTAACTATCTTTCTGTCTGCTGTCTGTGTATCCGTCTGTCTGTCTGTCTGTCTCATACAGCGTACGTCAAACGCTGTGTGTGTGTGTGTGTGTGTGCGTGTGCGCGCGTGAGCGTTGAGCGTCTCTCATTCCGAATCTATGCCGAGATATTTCAGAATGATCTCTGTTTTGTCATCCAACTCTTTGAGCGCTCTGGCGGACAGCGTCACTCCCTGCTGTGTGGGTTTTTTGTCAGGACCTTCGTACTTGCGCACGTGGACGAGGTTCTTACCGCTGTAGTAGCTCACAGCTGCGTACACTTCGCCCGCCTCATCCAGCACTGCGAACCAGGGGGTGTGATTAGGTTTTCCTTGCGCGGCCGCTGTGTCGCGTATGCGCACCACTGCGCGGATATCGGCGATGCGTGCTATGAGCTCGCGCAGCGCGTCGGCCGTGAAGTGCACTCGCTTGCTTCTGGTCAGAGACGCCTCTTTCACCTGGCCGTCTTTTGTGTAGCGCGGCCTCCTAGACAGTCTAGCCACGTCCTCCCAGATCTCCAGCGTCAAAGCTCCGTCTAAGCAGAACTCTAACCCGAGTGTTTTCTCTGCTTCTTCTCGTCCATCTCCTTCTTTTTCTTGTATTTTTCTCTTCTTAGCGGGCCTTGTTGTTCTGGAACTCACCTTAGAACGTTTCACACCCGCAGGATGAGTAACACCATCAGCGTGAGCTGAATCAGCAGCAGAACCGATAGCAGGAGCAGCGTCAGCGCTGGTGGTATCGGAGGTCTCGTTGTTGGAACAGCGCAGCCACACGCCGTCCGTGCTGTGTGTAGCGGTAGAAGATGAAGCGCCGCCGCCGCCCTCGTAAGGTGGCGGTGAGGGCAGTCGCCACGGACCGGACGGGGGGGCGCTAGCAGTGGAGGAAGTGAGGTCGAAAGGTCGAAGAGGGAAGCCGAAAAACGTACCGCTCACCCCTTGCCCTTCGGGTTCTTCGTACGCCTCGTCGTCAGCGTCGTTCTCTGTCTCACCCTGTTGCTGCTCCTCCTCCTCCTCTTCTTCTCGGTTCAGGGGCTGAGTGTCCGAATAGCTGTAACTCTCAGCGCGAGCGGCGTCGAGGGCGTCCGTCGATGTAGTGGTGGAGGAGAGGGGCTGTGCAACGTGCGGCAGGTCATCAAAGTCATCAACAGTAGTGGGGAGGTAAAAACCCGGTTGCCAGTACTGCGCTGTGCCAGGAGCGTTGTCGTCAGTAGTAGTAGCAGTAGCAGCAAGTGCAGCAGAAGCAGCCGCAGCAGGCGCAGCCGCAGCAGACGCAACAGTAGCAGGCGCAGCAGCAGCCTCAGCAGGCGCAGCCGTAGCAAGCGCAGCAGTAGCAGGCGCAGCAGCAGCAGCAGCAGCAGCAGCAGCGGCAAGCGGGACGGCGGTAGCAGCGGCAGCGCGCTTAGCAGCAACGTGTACCGTCGCGAGTGTAACAACGTCGCTAGCACGACGACTGCTACCAGTAGTACTACTAGTACTACTACCACTACTACTACTACTGCTACTACTAGTGCTACTGCTACTACTACTACTACTACTACTACTGCCGCGAGCGCTCGCTACAGCAGGAGGGTGATAAGACCAACCGGCTGCGGCGGTAGTCTCATGTTCAGTAGCAAGAGCAGGCACTGACGCTAAACGAACGCTGTTCCGCGTAGTCTTCTTGTTCTTGAACGCCGCTAGCTGTTGTCTTTTGCTCATGGTGGTGACTGTAGAGAGCAGCAAAAAAGAATGAGTGAGTGAATGGAGGTTTCCAAGCCCCTTATATACGCCTTCTCGCTTCTAGAGCTAAGCTACTTACCGACCCTGTTCAGCTGCCGCCGGCTGGCCGGCGGCCATTCACAAAGAGAAACAAAAAGACATAAGGCATGACGTTTTCAGCTGGATCCCTTTCCCCCCCCCTCTTTTGAGAGATCGACTGTGATGATGAGCTAAGCCGCTTACCACCCTGTTCAGCAATTCAACGCGCATTAGCTGTATAAAGGGTTAAGCGGTTGCTGCCTGCCGTCGACTGACCGGCGGCGGCCATTCACAAAGACATAAGGTATGACGTTTTCAGCTGGATCCCTTTTTGAGGGATCCACTGTGGTGAGCTAAGCCGCTTACCACCCTGTTCAGCCATTCAGCGCGCGTTAGCTGTATAAAGGATTAACGGTAACGGTGATGAGCTTACAGTGTGTATACAAAAAAAAACTACAGGAGGCGTGTGGCGTGAAGCAGGACCCCCCTAAGACGAACGTGTCTGTCTGTGAGTAGAGGCGTGTGCATGTGGTGAGCGACTTAAGTGTAAGACAAAAATCGCCACCTCCTGCCGTGGTGAGTAGACCGGGCCGGCCAGGCGGGCGGGCGGCCGGCTAGTTCAATAGGGAGGGGTGACAGCTGCCTAAGGCTGTGCATGAAAAAAAATCCGATTTTCACCTGACCTCTGACGTTTGTTACAATGAATGTCAGAGGGAGGGAGACGTCCTCGGGTAGGGGGTAGGAGGTATTAAGGCTATGAGTGAGGAAAAAACACCGTTTTCAGCTGGTCTCCACGGATAGCGATGCCACACCCCCTCGTCATCTAAGCTCTTAAGGAGCGGAGCGGCTGAAAAAGCGTCATGCGGACTGGAGCGCTGTTGGAAATGGGATTAAACTCCCTCTGTATAAAAAGCTCTCATTTCTGTTGGAAAAAAAACATATCACCTCTGACCCCAGTAACGGCTACTACCACCACCACCGCCACCACCACCACCGCCGCCACCGCCGCCGCCGCCGCCGCCGCCGCCGCTGCCGCCGCCGCCAAGACGAGACGAGACGAGATGGCTCAAGCTATTCCACTTTCAAGCTCGCCTTCACCGCCTGGTGCGCCTGAAAAAAAGTTAATGCGGCTTGACGACGTGAGACGCGGCGCGAGGCAGCAGACCGATGATGGGGAGACCCGACAGGTAGGACAGCGGCGGTTAGCCTATAGCGACGCCTTGCTTCGTCAACTAGGTAAAGAGTTGAGCGGCTGTTGGAGAGAGTTGGGCAGTAGCTTAAAAGTCAGCGCCGCCCGTATGGATGCTCTAGTAGAGCGCAGTGTCAAGACACCGGAGGAGCTGTGTACGGCGATGTTCCGAGTGTGGTGGGGTGAAACCCCGCATCGTCATAGATGGGGCGAGCTCGGTCGCGTCTTCACCCGCATAAGACGCATGGAACTGTTGGCTCAGTGGATGGCCCTTCTCCACAGACAGGGGTTGGATTTCGAAAACCCCGACTCGCGCGCGATGCATAAGCACTTGGGCACCCTCGGCAGACGTCTGGGTAGCAGGTGGAAAGAGGTGGGGGACCATTTAAAATTGTCGCCCGAGAGGTTAGATAAGATCGCTGAAGAATGCGAATACGGAGGAAGTCCCGCTGAGTGGGCCTTCCGAGTGTTGAAAATGTGGCAAGATGAAGCTGACGGCGCCGGCGGTACGCCTTTTGAACTCCTTCGAGTGTTGACTGAGGACATGGGAAAGTTTGGCCTCGGCATCGCGATATTACTTGACTTTATCAAGCAAGAAACAACGAGAACGACGGACATGTGAATTGTTGTGTTTTATTTTCATACGTCTTCTTTATTAGTAAGTAAAAAAAAAAAATATCATAACAATTAAGACGCGCGATCTCTTAAAGTGTCACTTCCTCCAGTCGCAGCTGATCGCCTCATCGCAGCACGTGATAAACAAAAAAAAAAACACGAAGAGACACGCTTCTTCCTCTCGAGAGGAAGAAGCGTGTCTCTCGATTGAAATCTTTTTCTTTTCTTTTTTTCTTAAAAGAGACAAACGCCCCTTAGTGTGCTCCCCCACCCCCCTAGAGTGCCCCCCTCCCCCCTCCCCCCCCTCCCCCCCCCCCCACTACCCGCCCCATGCATCCTAAAAGCGCCCCCCTCCCCATGCATCTTAAAGGGGCCCCCCTCCCCCCCTCCCCTCCCCTCCCCCCCTTATACACTCTAAAGAACGCTTCTACCTAGTTCAATAAGTCACTTCCAGTCGCTCGTAAAACAATAAAAAATGAAAAAAAATGAAAAAAAAACTTATATCGTAGTGTTTTTTATTAGTTTACCGAAAAAAAAATAAGAGACTCGCCTCCTCCTCCAAAAAAAAAGATATCACATTTTAAAGCCCGTGACCCCTTAAAGACGCTCATCTCTTCATTAAGTCGCGTGACGTCACTTCTTCTTCTTCTTCTTCTTCTTCTTCTTCTTCTTCTTCTTCTTCCGGTCACGTGATCAATCAGGTCACTTCCGGTCACGTGATCCTCAATGAGGTCACTTCCGGTTGGCCATTAGGTCATGTGACGTCACTTCCGGTCCCCTAAGTAGGTCAGTAGGTTACCCAGAATGCACCATCCCCTAAGTAGGTCACTTCCGGTCACCCAATGGAGGCCTCTGATTGGCTTCAGGGTTACCCAGAATGCACCGCTAATCCCCTAAGTAGGTCACTTCCGGTCACGTGACCAAATGGAGGCCTCTGATTGGCTAACTAGGTCACGTGACGTCACCACTAATCCCCTAAGTAGGTCACTTCCGGTCACGTGACCAAATGGAGGCCTCTGATTGGCTGCATGTCGATTGAGTAATAAACAGTACTTAACTATAGTCCCGTTCCGATACATACTATACTACTATGATGGATGCCACTTCCATAATGGGACAGTCACACCTTATTAAGGGAGTGGTCATTTTTTAACAACAGGGGGGGGGGTGGTGGGTTTGGGGGGGGGCGTAAAAATGTCCGACCCCTCCTGAGGGGGGGGGGCGTAAAAAATTCTGACCCTCCTCGGGGGGGGGGCAAAAAAATTCAGCCTGTTTTGAGGGGAAAAGCCCGCGCGTTACTATGCTACAAAGGGGCGCGAACGCGCGCGATTGTCGGCCTGCCGGGGGGGGGGGGGGGGGTAAAAAATTTCGACCCCTCTAGAGGGGGGGGGGGTGAAAAAAAATTCGCCGCCCCCCCCCCTGTTGTTAAAATATGAGCACTCCCTAAGGTAACAGTAATTCCCCTCTCACTTTCCCCCATGTTCAGGGACTGCAGAAGGGGAGGATGGACCTGGTGGTTATTTGGCACGCCATGTAGATTTAGTCCCAGGCTGCATGTGACAGTGGCTACCCTGGGTCGCGTGTCACACAACTTTCTTAACACAATGTTTGCTGGGAGCCGCCATTTTGTCTCACGGCAGTCTCGTGAGGTGCGAGAGTCACGTGACGTGCGACGAGGTTTGGGAGGTGCGGCGCATGCGTGGAGGTAGCGGTGGCACGTGCGTGTGGGGTGGGTACAAAACGCGGAATCTCCTTGGTAAGTGTCAGTCCAGTCTCCATGTGTGTTTTGCTGATTTAATGGTCGGGCATTATGAACACGCTATGGACGGACACTCATAATAACGTTTACAGATGTGGCTAGCACATCAACCCCACCCCTTCCCATTGACAAAGTCCAGTGCTGGATTTAGAGGAGGGGCGCGCTCCCCCTCCCTGTTATTTGTAGTTGTCTACTTTGAGCCCCAACTTTATCATATCTATTCAAAAAGTAGGAGGAGTTTTTAGACTGCGCCCCCTTCCCTGTCCAAATGCTGGATCCACCACTACCTGGGGTACGATTACCCCAGGCGGTACATGAATCCCCGCAAACATCCTGATTACCATGTCCATTTATTAGGACTAGAGAAAACCTCTCTTTAACTGTGTTTATGCATACAGATAGTTCGATGAACTGTTCCATGAAGTATTTAAGGAAGTTGAGTTTGTGTGGAGTGCAGTTGTTAAAGAAACACCGAATTGACCGGGACAAACTCTTCAAACTAATGCTGAAATTGCAGAAGTAGAGAGAAAGTGAAGTCCAGGCACGAGCAGTCACTTCCGGTGCGCATGCTCAGTGGTGATTTCGCTCCGTCACGCCATCTATTGACAGACTCTGACAACGCCCCCCCCCCCCCCGCTACCCCCGTCCCAGCCGCTGTCCATTTTCCGAAGCAGACGACTTTTCTTCTCGCTGACATGTTAATTTCTCCCCCGGCGCGCGGCTTATCATAACTGCTAACCACTCCTTTTAATCCGCCGCCATCTTGTTTTGTCACCAGACACGCGCGGGGCATGACGGGAAGGAGGAGACGCCGGGTTGTACGTCATGTCACGTGATGTTGACGTTGCCATGACGTGACGTCATTGAGTGGTTGTGAAGGACGTCGGTAGGTGGTGCTGTCTGTATGAAGACGGTCGGGGGGGGGGGGGGCTTCCTTTATTATAAACCATCTGTTGGCACACTAGTGGTTCTTTATATGGACAATGCAGAAAGTGACCCTGAACTTTTGAAATGCCACTTGGAGCTTGACAGAGCTAAATTCCGTCCTGGATATTCTGACCTAAGCTGTCCTCCACACGGTGTATCCCCAAATCAATGGAAATTAATGAACAAAAGGCTTGTCTGACTTCCGATCCAACTGTCCGTCTCTCAACCAAATACATGTACACTCAAAAGGTAAACTTGTCTCCAGACGCGTCAAAATGACTGTCATAAAATAAACGAGTCAAAAGTTGTCTAACCTATCAGGTTACCATCCCACAAATAGAATCTGGAGCTGGCAAATGTCGGGTTTTGGGCTGGCACATGCCAAGTGGGTCTTCTATCTCCAGCTAGAAGACCCGCTTCTGTGTTACATAGACGATTTTTTTTACTTGTTTATTTTATGACCGTCACTTTGAAGAGTCTAGAGACAAGTTTATTTTTTGAGTGTACACCTAGCTTTTTGCATGTGTTTGTATATCATAAACTTTGCAATCACATTTAATTGGTACGAGAGCCAAATAGTTATCTGTATATGCAACTAGTAGAACATCAGATGTTTGTGGTCAAATCGCCCCTTAGCGCTAGACACACTATAGTAATGAATATGACAGGTTTTCATTGCTGACCCCGGTTCCTGACCCCCATAGGTCACATGACCTTATATAGTCACATGACTGACTGAGGTGTACATTTCACACCGGTCCCTTTGAAGTCACATGTCCAGTCACATGACCAGGTGAAACTAACACCTTTTCCACTCGTCTCGTCAAATACCACGAGATCTCAGCATGTTTTGGCGCATGCGTAGAGTGCGTGCATCTGCTATGGCGGTCCTTTTTGCCTGCAGATATTTACAGTCTTGGTTTGCAGTAGGGAGGGTCGGCTTCCTGAGTCAACATGGTAAGATTTGATCCATGAGGGAGTGTCATACACAAGGGTACAGGGCGCGGTAGGTCTGACACGGACCAGCACACGGTGCTTATTTAGCCATTTCTGCAGGCTATATATGGGGCATTGCTTCAGCTTTACAAATAGGAAATAGATCTCAAAATCTTGATGACATCCGAGAAGTTGTGACATGCTTTAACAGAATCGGCCTAATAATATGTACTATTATCATTATGCTGGGTACCGGGTAGGTCTTAGTGAAACCCTGGATGTTAAAAAATCAAGATAAGGTCGGATGAGGAAGCCGGGTCATCATATTTTAAGGTGGTATACCCAGAGAGATCTCTCTATCTCTATGGTATTCACTCTATACAGGGGCGGATCCAGGGTTTTGGAAAAGGGGGGGGGGCATGATATAGGCAATGTACTGGGGGTATTGAATTTAGTTTTTACAATGTACAGAAAAATATGGGGTGTGTACCTTACATGGCTTTAATACATGCGTACGCTGGGTCCGCCCCCGAATCCGCGCATGTACACGTATATTCAAGTCGTAACTCACCATAATTAGCTATAAGGGCTACTGTATAAGTCCATGTATTTCCATTTAAAAATTAATAATTTGTTAGAACTTCTCGTTGACCTTACATATGTATACGCATATTCAAGTGGTAACTGCCATGGTTTTACAACATGGGCAGGAATGTATCCTCTGAAATTAGTTATAAACACACCATAATTATAAGGACTTCTGTATAAGTGCATGTATTCCCAGAGTAAGTGACCTCCGTCACCCACCTGACCCCGACAGGTTGACCCCGTCAGTTTGTCACTTACATGTACACATCATGCCTCCTTCAACTTGGGCCAAAAAAAATAGAAGATTGGTTCCGGTAACATAGTCTGAAAAGCCAGACGGCCGGCCGCCTATTTATAATTTTTAATTTTTTGCCCTCAACCTTTTTAGGCCTGATTTGAAGTTTTCGCTCTATAAATCTTTAATAATTGTCCGATTCTCAAACCGTAAAAACTGAAAAATGGCAGGATCTTCCAAAAACTGAAAAAAATAGGGGGACCCGGCACTATTTTGCTAGACCCGGTCGGGTCACCGGACATAAAACTTTTTTTATTTGGCCTTGTGAGTGTGAGTGAGAGTGAGTGAATGGCTGAGCAGCTCCCCTACATCTGGACTTAGTTTGGCGGCGCTAATTTGGGACTTTCAGCAAGGTGGGGCAAACCCTAGCGGGAGGCGCGGGGCACCCTGGGTAGACGCTGGGGGAGGTGGTGCACCAGTCACTCACCAGGTGGCGCTACTGGTGTGTTGGGTCTAGATAATACAAGCGCCATTTTGTAGGAGATATTTTACAAATATAGCCTAGTTTTTTCACATCCCCCCCCCCCCCCCCCACTATCACTATGCTCAGAATTCTTAGTGCGTTCTCTACTGTGGCTCCAGAGGGGTCAAAAGCGACCTGGCGACCTGGGCCGTTTTGGAGGCGACTTTTGACCTAATGCAATAATAAAAGTGACCTGGCGACTTTTAGACAAAATTGACAATACTTAAGGGGGTCCAAAAAAGCGACTTTGTGACCTGGACCCCTTAATTTCGGCGACTTTCCGACCTCAGGGGGGGGGACCCCTCTGCACCCCCTCTTCTACATTGTACCATGGGGAGTCTTCTTCCTTGTACTTCCAAAGGGCCAAGATGGCGTCTGGTGCTCCCTGGACCTGTCCCTGTTTGTGGGAGGTGACCAGAGGTGGGCCGGTGTACGGTGAAGGTGCTGACACCCACACCCGGGCAGTCCGCAGCAGATAGCCGCATTGATATAGCGTGTCTAAATGTCGTCTGTCAAACTAGACGCTGACAGGAAGGCGCTGTCAGAGTGTTTACCTATCCACATACCCCCCCCCCCCCCCCCCCACACACACACACATACCCTGTACCATAGATCAGCCATGTGGTTGTCGTTATATGGACGGACTGCATGGACGTCAGGGAACAATAACTTAATCAGCAAACGTTTTCCACACGGTACTAGAATCGGAGGGGTCACTCAGGGGGTCACAACAGCAGTACCTAGCCCCCTCCCCTACCCCCGCTCCCCACCCCCCCCCCCGGCCCCTCCCATTTTAAACATGTCACTCCCCAGGGCAAAATGTACAAGAAGGCGTGCCCCCAATTTTGGGATATTTTATGCAAAATTGGGGCACGGCATTGACAATAAAACAGGCAAAAGGGAGGGGTCGCTCGATCCTGTTTCATGTCGCATGTGTTTTTAAGACATGGCAATCCACCCCAACATCTTGGTATGACAATGTGAAGAACCAGTGGGAGCTTTCCCGCCATATTCTACCAATGGGATATGTCGTCTGCCCATGACGTCACGCCCAGTTAGACACGTCACAGTAGAGTATGATTGATGCAGAGGGTGTAGGGGGAATGGTGACTTAATAAATGTGACATGCAGTATGATTATTAGAACAATATGGACATTTAAACCATTTTATTTTAGGAGATTCTCTGAATGTCGGTTAGGTCTTGGAAAACATGATTCATGATGGATATGGCGGTGATGAACATATATGTATCCTTGACCTTTTAATATCCTTGTTGTGCGGTTCTATTTCATGTATAAGAATTAGCAGCATATACCGGTATATATTTATGTGGTGTTATGGGGAAAGTCCACAGAACTGTCACATCCTAAATGGTATGTGCGCGCAGCGAATATACACCACACCTCCTTCTCAATCATTGGCGGAAATGAATCTAGAGAAAACAAAAATACAAATTTTATTATTCCTTTATTATTAGTATTCCTTCATGTAAGTGCAAATGGTTTCAAATAGAACTGCAGGTAGCTGCCCATCACAGTCTTTGCCAAATCATTCCGGACAGTGGCAATGTCCGCCTAGAATGGCTCTGGTCAGTCAGAATGACTGCTGTAGCTGGACCAGATATCCTGCAGATTCTGGGCTTTTCAGAACTGAAAGAATTTTTCAAATATTCCAAGTGGAACTGAAGTTAGAAGCCAAAGAGTACACCCTAATATTCTAAGCAGTGTAATTTACTGTAAAGTAATTTTCTTTTAGCATTAGTTGTGATAAGATAATAAATTATCCTAAATTGCATGCAAAACTTTGATTTTGGTATCCGGTCCTGCAGAAATCTATCCAGTCCTGCAAAATTGGCAAACTGCAGGCAAGAAGCATATAATCCTTGCTGCAGGACCGAATGTCCTGCATGGTGGAAAGGGTTTTCACAAAGACTGCATCCATAACATTATAGTTCAGAGGGTGTCATCAGGAACACCACATTGTGTGGATACACAAGTATTATACATACTGATGACGTTAACAGTTGGTTTAGCATGGCCCTGCACTCAAAAAATAAACTTGTCTCCAGACTCTTCAAAGTGACGGTCATAAAATAAACGAGTCAAAAACTCGTCTAAGTGACAAGGAAGCGGGTCTTCTAGCTGGAGATAAAAGATCCACTTGACATGTGCCAGCCCAAAACCCGACATTTGCCAGCTCCAGATTCTATTTGTGGGATGGTAACCTGATAGGTTAGACAACTTTTGACTCGTTTATTTTATGATAGTCACTCCGACGAGTCTGGCGACAAGTTTACTTTTTCAGTGTACATGTGCCAGCGTTTTTGAATATCACTGCAAATAGATGTCCTTCCATATAATTGGAATTCAGAGGGTGTCATACACAAGTATCATAGATACTGATGACGTTGACAGTTGGTTTAGCATGGCCCTGACCCTGGTGTTCAAACCTTGTACTGAGACAACAGTCGGGGCTGGCACGGGCTGGGGGCTGTCTCTGGCCGCATCTGGTTCTGACAGAGGTTTATCTCCCTCCTACACTTGGCATGGAGTTCTAGGTCTAGGGTTTCCCTCGGGGGACATCCTAAACGGACTTAATTACTCCCCAGAGTAAACATGTTTTCACAAGTCACCATGGGGCCGGGTCCTTCACCCCTCGTCCTACACTGAACGTTTAAAACGTCAAATAAAAACAACGTCCTTTACGTCTGGCCCGTTATTGTTTCCATGGAAACATAAACTATGGCGGCCAGTAGCCTTCTGGTACGGACACAATTACAGCGGAAGTTAGAACAAGACGAATGGCCTTCTGGGATTCACTGACTTCCGTTTCAGGCGTCCCGCGGTGCAGGTCGGGAAGGGTCGTGTTCATTTCAGGAACGCCGGCAATAATGGCGTCCAAAAACTGACAGCTTTAGGAAAGGGTTATTTCCAGAGGAGATTTGGAGAAAGACTAAAACAGAAAACCAATGGGTTGGTGTTGTTGTATCAGGCCGTGGTGTGTAGAGGGTGGTACCAGCCTTAATGATGTTCTGTAGTCAACACAACGCTATATATTATACTGAGTTTTACATTGTATACTAGAGAGGAATGCTCATCTGTATAGGTATAGAGAAGCAACGTACATGGACTGTAAGCTAATCATCAATCTTAGTTTTGGCAGGAGTTCAATAGCTAATTATTAAAAGACAATAAACCCAATATATTATATATATTATCCCCTTACATACATGTAATCTATCCCTGAGGCTCAGTGTACAAGGGCTGAGCATGATCGATCTTAGAAATAACGGTACAATATGGTACAATATGGTACAATATATAGTAATATCTGTTTTACTTGTGTATAGGGGAATGACATGTTTACAAAATACTAGACCCCCCCCCCCCCCCCCCCCACACACACACACACGCACACTGTTGATTGGGGCAGAGTGGCCGAATCTAGTACAGTTTGTACATGTGCTTACTTAATTGAATGATTATCATTATGGTTATTTGAAATATCTACAGTAGAACATGCAGGAACAAGAGGTCAGCACTGAGCAAGAGGAACCAACTCATGAGCAGTTCAACAATTTGGAAATGACTTCATATACTAGTAGCAAATCAATGCATTTATTAGTTTGAGAATATTTTCACAGGATTGCATAGAATTTGCAAACTGCAAAAACAGGTGCACTAAAAGTGTCAACCCTTTTTTAATCAACTTCCCACTTTATGTTTTCTATACTGCAGTATTGCCCCGGTACCCTGTACCAGTACACATCCCCTGCACCCCGGTGACAGGCCCAGATAAGGCTGGATTAATACAGATATCACTGCCAGCTCCTGATATACCATTAATCACCCAGATATCAACCTACAGTCCCCTCCAGTACCTCCAGTACCACCACCCCTCTTTATTACAAACGTCATGCCTTGACACCAGCCAATCTCCATGGAAACAACGCCTCAGGGCTAATACCCGAATTACCCTGTACACATACCGTAGCCCCAAGGCCAAGAAAAAATGTGGTGTTTCATGCGACATGGTCAGACAACTTTAGATATGTTTTAATGCATTGATAACTTAATATCAAGTTTATTTTAGGAGATATGCTACAGTTCCTATTGTATGAGATGTGCAAAAATTCTCTTACATTGCGTTACCTCGATCAATACCATTCTTAAATGTAAAATTGAATGTAAACAAATTATCATAAATGAAACTGATAACAGAGGTTTTTCATTGGCCTCAGCGCCCACAGGTTGTTGGAGCAGGTCGGGGAGTGGCTCCAGCACCGGCTCCAGCACCAGACCTGCTCACTCGTATCAATTGGCCACCCTCTGTTCTCCCGGTGGGATATCCTTAAGGTGACACCAATGGTGATGGAGTGGCATGGGTTTAGGTTGTTTAATAAATGGAATCTTGTTGCTTTGTTAAGCAGGGTGCGGATTTATAATGTCTTTGGCATTAATCTAATATCTGGGGTGATTTTGGTTTTAATCATGATTTATTGTGAATTAGTGTCAACTGTCAACTTTGTTGATGTCTTAATAATCTAATCCGTAGAGTCTCACATGCTAAATACTACATGTATGTATATCATATATGTATAGTGGAATATACACAGGAACTATTTATGTGTATTACCAATAGTACTTTCTATGACATACGCACAGACATTTAACGTACAACAAAAGGGACTTTACTGGATAAGACCTCTACATTTGAAATATGACATGTTCTTATAGCTTTTTATCATACGGTAACATGTCCATGGTTTCAGTCATATAGAGACTGTTTTGCCCTGCAATGCATACCATGGCTATACAAGTGCTCCCTCCCATTAAATTTTTACCAGCAATCTCGGAGGATCCAAATCCCTTGGCATCACTTCGAGGCACATGTGACGTACATATGACGTCACAGCTATTGTCGCCCTGGAGATATCCCTAACTGACGTCGCCTGGCTATGTCGCGGAAGTCGGAGACGTCGTAGCTGAACTAACAACATGGTTACAAACTGTCATAAATGGCAATATTGATATCTGAATAAATGTCCATGTCCATGTATACCGAAATGAACTATTGATTTGTGTATATGGGATAGAACATGTGTGTGCATGGTGGGGTGCATGGTTATGGACTGTAGATAAGTTGCTCAGACGATGTACTTCTACACCCAACAGAAACCGAACCACTAGGATGCTCAACACGGGCTGAAAGATAGATGACGATGATGACAAAGCCATATCACGAAATTTAAGCCAGAGGATGCACCTGGTGCAGTCAGTTAATTCATCTGAGAAAAAAATTATAATCAATTTGAAATCGACTAATTAGTAACATGTAGGCCTAATAAAGATTGAAGACACAAACTACTGTATCAAATTAAAGATAACCACAGTCACTCACAAAGTCATAAGAACACTCCATGGACGTTATTTAGATATACACCTTTCTACAGACCGGGCACAGAGACCCATGTCCAGGTGTTTGAAATGACTAATTTTGCCGCCCATCCGGGTGATTAATGAGGCGTGACGTCAGCTGCTGCGTCTCCTTGTCGGCCATTTTGACATCTGCAGCTGGGAAACAATGAGGAAATGGGATTAGGGTGAGAAACCAATCCCGGAACCCCGGGGGGGCCACTCTCGTATTTATGGATACCATGTGCGTACATCACCCTGAATTAGGACCCCTTTTACCGGGACAAAAATCCCCCAAAACACCCCCCTTTTGGCGGGATTATCCCCTTAAATGTGAAAAAAAACAGCCCCCTTTTAGTGGGACACCACCCTGAATTGGCCAAAACCGACCCCCTTTTTACGGGATACTCTAAAATGGCCAAAATTGGAACCCTTTTAGCGGGATAGTGAGATACCCACATAAATTGGGCAAAAATTGGACCCCTTTTGGCGGGATACCACCCTAAATTTGGGTCAAATTCCAAGAAAAATATACCCCTTTTAACAGGAATTTTTAGACTTTTTGGTTGGATATTCTTGGCCTAAAAACATACCCCTTTTGCCCCAAAATGGCCCAAAAAGGACCCCTAATGGCGGGTCCGGCCGGACCCGCCAGTGGGGCCCAAAAGGCACCCCTTTCCCGGGATTTTGTGTACGCACATGGTTACTATAGATCATATAGGGAGTGGCCCCCCCGGGCCCGGAACCCATCCTGCATGGATTGTTGTTCGGATTAGAATAGAATGGGATTCAAAAACATTACTGAGACAGCTAAATGTGTGCTTTATAGAAATTTGAGATTACACATAACCAAATCAATAATACTGTGCATAATTTTACCTGACCATCACGAACTCATAGAAAGGTATCCTTCTATGTCCACCATGCCAAGCCACAATATCAACAATGGACAGTTAACAATACCATTTACCATTTGATTTTTATGACTGTATTGTTATACATGTACTATAGATCTAATGATCTGTTTCATCTGATATTGTTACTTGTTCAGTAAAGCAGAAACAAAATGAATACAGCAAGGCCGACCCGTATTAATTCCAATAGGAAATTCATTTTGTAGCAATCTCCCCGTTCCCTGTGATTTGCTCTAAACGACCACCCTTTATTGTCATCGTCATTGCCAGAAAATGTCATTTGAATGAGACGACAATGTCATATTTAAACAAAGATGATTTAATTAGCATCGTCGCCCTTCCCCCGTTTGACCCCTAACGCCCACCTCTTTATGATAGGTCCCCAGGGCCAACCGTTCCTTCTCGCCTCCCATGTCGGAGAGTACTTCCTGCTTATGACGTACACAATGTGTATTACGTCACAGTGACGTCATCGTTGTTCGCTGGTGCCGGCGCTTCACACCTGACGGACCGAGCTACAGGCGCCTGTTGAGGCTGACACGAGCATAATGGCGTCAATGAGCCGTGACGTCACGTGCGTCATGGTTATTATGACGTCATGGCCGGATCATATGAGTTTTTAATTACCATGTTCTATACGGTCTCAGATTTTGGTATGGTGTGGATGTCTGGGTGTGGACGTCATGTGAGTTGAATTATATCAGATACATGGTTACATTAACGAATTTTAAGGATTGAAATACATGTGTATTTGATAAGAGGTTACGTTTGTACCAGAAGACCGGTAGGGTATATTAATGTTGGTATAATAAATTTATCTCTCCATAGTATATTAATAAAGGTCAGATTACGGTTTTCCCATTGTAGAATCATTTCATAAAATGCCGCGAAATATCATAATACTACATGTATAAATACAATGTCGAGGGGGAAGTCGGGGGGGGGGGGAGTGTGTCTGCCTTGTTTGCATTGACGGGGTGGACCAATCTCGAATTTACAATGAATAATTATTCTCTTTTCTGTAATTTTGAATGTCTCATAGAGCCATGTGAATATGAGGTTGTCACTGTATCAATAATTACCGTGAGGTGGGATGTTAATAATTACAGCAGCTTGACAATGCTAGAGTTGAGGACGGGGCCATGCCCGCGGCACCCGTCTGCGGCTACAGGCTGTGGAGGGCGGCCAGGGGCAGGGGGGAGGGGCAGGGCACGTTAACCCTTTAAGGACCGCATAGTGCTTCAATGTGATATTCCCGATGTCGTCATGATGCCTTAATGCAGCCCCTGCATTCATACATCGTACCGCGCGAACCCTTCAGGAGTTTGCCAAGCCCCAGAGGGTCGGCGTCGGCGTGGTGCATGAATTCAGCCCTGGTGAGTAACTCGCCATGGCTGCATTTGCGCATCATGGCGACAAAGGGCATAATGAATTAAAGCACTGTGCGCCCTTAAAGGGTTACCGTAGTGGGCGTGCACGGTTCAATGGGAAGGGTTCAGGAGTGGTGTTCATTTCCTGGGCGGAAGTCACGTGCTTTCTCCGAGATTCTGTGCATAATTAATGCTAATTAGCAGCAGAAACAATCGGCACCTGCTGGGGGGAGGGGGGGTGAGGCCTGGGGGGGGGGGGGGGAGACCTGCAGTGGCGTAGGAAAAGGGGGGTCAGGGGGGCCTAGCCCCCCCCCCCCCAAATCACTGAGGAGGGGGGGGGCTGAATATGTTTGGGCCCCCCCAAAATTTGTCAAGACCTGTGATTTTCAAATTTTCAAATTTCCCCTTTCCCACATAGGAAAAAGTGGGACAGAGGGGGTGAGACCCCAGATCAGAACTAGAGGGTGCTCAAATAGTTCTTTTCCATACAATCTTATATCCGTGTGTATATGATACGTCATCCATAAAAATAGATACTTAAAGTTGCTTGGAGTGGCCCCCCCCCCCCCAATGAAGATTTGCTTCCTACGCCTGTGGACCTTGGGGTGAGGGGGGGGGGGGGGGGGTCAGCCCCACACTTAACCTACACCAGCTGGCAGCTTATCCTACTGCTTACTGTTTATAACACACTTATTTTCTTTGGTGGGAGCAGAGAGAGAAAGAGAGGGAGAGAGACAGAGAGACAGAGACAGAGACAGAGACAGAGACAGAGAGACAGAGAGAGACAGAGAGAGAGACAGAGAGAGAGAGATGCTGTGGAAGAGCCGTGGGAGAGGGCCGTGGGAGAGGTGCACAGAAAACAAGCAAAACAGGTAGACATGGTGATACAGACAGACAAGATGACAGGCATGCAGGCAACGGAGAGCTGGGCAGGCACCCCTGGGCAGGGAAGGAGGCATGCAGGGAAGGACATAATAGTACAGGGGATCTGGAACGAGGAGGAGGAGGAGGAGGAGGAGGGGGGGGGGGAAACTTGTTGTTGAGAGTGTCAACTCCTGCACCCTTAACCCTTTCCACCTGGAGGAGGGGGTTAATCCCATTAAGCAGCTAAACCTGCAGCAGCAGCAGCATCAGCAGCAGCAGGATAGGGGTGGGGAGGGGTTAACTGGTGACACTATCACTGGATCATCACTATAGATAGCAGGCTGTGTGTGTAAGGGGGGGGTGTAACCCCATCTCACCCTCCCCGTGATAAGCCCCCCCCCCCCCCCCACCTACAGCTGGTATAATAGACGCCTGTTTAGGTACGTCAGGATCCACTGTGGAGGCTGAGTCGGTGGGGGAGTGGGGGATGGGGGGGGGGGGGGGGTGAGGAGAGGTGTCAAAATCCAAAACATCTTTGCAGCATCACCAATCATTAGTCTCTCATACACACTCCCTATCCTGGGCTCCATACACTGATATAGAGACACATTCTATACATTAACGCAGACAGAATTATATGTGGGTTTTTTTCGCCTACCCAATGGGATAGGGATAGGATGTTGTGAGGGTGGCCCCGTGGGTATTGACGTAGCCCATGCATGCAGCAGTGGCAGGGGCAGGGAGGGGGACCCGGGGGGGGGGCACTTGAATTTTTTTTGACAGGGGTGTGCGGCTGGACCTCTGACAACCCTTACCCTTGTTAGGGCGATTTTGATGCCAAAAAGTTACCGTTGTTAGGGCATTTTCGGTCAAAAGTGCCTAGGTTTCGGTAAAAAAAAGTGATAAAATAGTCAAAAAGTTACCATTGTTAGGGCCATTTTCGGCCAAAAGGGCCTAGGTTTCGGAAAAAAAAAAGCGATAACATAGATCATGTTTGTGTAAATCAACTGAAAAAATAGACCCTTGTTAGGGCGATTTTCAAGAAAGTGCACCCTTGTTAGGGCGATTTTCCCTTGAAAAGTGGACCCTTGTTAGGGCGATTTTATAGAAAAAGTAGCCTTCCCAGCCGCACACATGTGTATACAAAATATACTAAGTGCCCCCCCCCCCCCCCGGGGAGGGGGATCTCTGTGTAACGGCCATAGGGGGATTAATATTAAGGAGGACCACTTGGTGTCGGGATTTGTGTTTTAACAGGGACAATAATGGCTATACTGACATGACGTCCATTGGGAATTACAGATCTAGGCAGTTGTACCCTGCTTACACGTGGCCATACATGTTGGCATTGATGGTCAGTATTGTCAGAAAACTAGATATTTTGTAATAATTGATTTTACAAAGTATCCGAATAAATATATGAAAAATAAAAGAATAATAGAAAAATGTACTACGAGTTGTCGTTTTTAATATCAATTTCATTATTATATCTGTATTCTGTTCATGGTGACGAGGAGAATAATTTCATGCATTGTTTTGCACATAGTACATCTATTCAAATATTTGACTGTGATTCCATATGTAAAGTTCACAAAAACAAATAGTGTACAACGTTATATAAACGTTTCTCTATGGCTCCTTATACATTAGAAACGTAATTTTGACGTATAATAACGTTGTTTTATTATAAGCTGGGCGTGCCCACACTTGTCTCCCAACCCGGCTGCACGTGCTCCACCCACATCCTCCCTGGTTAATTCCCCAGCTCCAGTTACTGCAGATAACGGAGATAAGCCTCATACAGCCCTGCCACACAGATAGCAGCGCCCTCCCACCCCCTGGTGTCACACCCGCGCATAACTAGCCGCAGAAACCCTAACTCAGTAGACCCTTACGGTACTAAGGCATAGACTCGGAGCGAGATTGGCCTTAGCATCATACAGATATGCTAATGAGGACATGGAGCGAAAGCGGATCCATTTCTTATTGGTTGGCTATATAGACTGGTATGGGTAGGGCCAGCCCAATACACATTCACTAATTACACCAATTAAGGGATTAAAAGCCTGTCGTCACCTTGTGTATATATCTGTCTATATCTGCAGGTAGCGTGGGTGTCCAAGTCACAGAAACCCGTATTAGATACGTATCTTAGTAGATACCCATCTGGGCACGTTCTGACACACCTTAGGCCGCGCACTGGGGTTGTTTCAGGACATCCAATCATGGTTTATGCAACAATCACTCAGTGCTTGGATTTCTTCTGACAATATTAAGCTATTTTTCATGCATGTGCAAAGATATTTTACCATATCTACTCTTTACAGTATCTCACGTTTATATACTGCCTGCTGAAGAGTTACAAATTAACTCGAAACGTTGTACAATAAGATCAAAGAACAATTTATGCTCAAATGTCAACATAGTGAAACTGCAAAATAAAATAAAAAGCTCTATGAAAATTCAACTTGTCTGGTTTTGTGTGAAAATATTCTTCATCAAAGAAATATAATTTCAAAATATGCTGCCAACGTTACACGAAGCACGTCTTTGGATGGGGGGGGGGGGGGGGTAATCACAATTCCGTTGGGGTCTCAGGTGGATGTGTGTGTGTGGGGGGGGGGGGGGGGGTGTATGTGAGGGTCGGGGGGGGGGGGGTATGTGAGTGGGGGGGGGGGTAATCTGTAGTTATCTTGGTGTATTATTGGTGTATCTACTGGTTACCGTACAACAGGTGCAATGTGTGATGTGGGAGCTGATGGGACTGAAGGGGACCCGTGAGGATAACGGTGGTAGTGTCATGTATACCGATGCTCCTGCCTTGACATGCTCAAGTTTACGATTGGGATATACTAAGTACATACATGTGTATAAGAATGGGGAAACGTTATAAAACCAACTAACCACCAAGCTATTGCCAACATTCCTCCAGGGTTGAAAATGCATTTATTAGTGATCACCTCCCTATCACGGCTGTAAGAAAAAAGGGAAGAAATGGGTTTAAAAAAATAGACATTACCGGTAGATCATATACAAATTATGTCAAGGAAGACTTAGTTAAAGTACTTCTAGATCTAGATTGGACTGGTTTTTATGAGTCTGATAAAGTGGATGAAATGTGGGATAAAATAGAATGTACTATAAATGATTATTTAGATGTGACATGTCCACTTAAAACTTTTTCAGTAAAAGACTATGGTAAAGTCTGGATGGATGCTGAAATTCTTGTCAGGATAAAAGAAAGAAATGAGCTCATGCATAATTTCAGAACTTACCATAGGTTCGATGATTTCCTAAAGGCAAGGAAGGCGCGGGTAGACATAACTAAAATGGTAAAGAAGGCACATAAGACTTATATCACCGGTAAACTAGAACAATGTGATGGTAATATGAGGAAATTTTGGGCGGAAATAAATAAACTTATTAAAGCGCCTAGAGATTCTGCTACCCCGGTCCTTCATGACCCAGATACTAAGGAACTAATTCAAGATACAGCAGATTATATGAATGAATTCTTTAGTACGATTGGAGAAAAATTATATGATAATTTAAACCTTCCTCCTGAAAGTTTTGAGTCTCCAACTGAAGATTACGAAGAAACTCTTCCTGCACCGCCGGTTTTTACCACACATGATGTAACTGCATTGTTTGATGAGATTGACACGTGTAAACCCTCTGGTTAAAATACAGTTATAATGAATCCTTGAAGGGTAGCATACTCATGGGGAAACGCACGACGGAGGACTATTTTGCGACACCAGCTGTATGCCTTATTTGGACATATAAGTCAGGTCAGACCAGCCTATGTAGGTCAGCTCAAGTAGGTCAGGCCACGGGAGGGATGCTACCCGCCAGAGGCCGAAGGCCTCTGGTATTTATAATATATCTACAAAGGTTCTCAAGGATGCCTTTATAGCATTGGTTCCTCAGATGACTCACCTGTTTAATCTTTCTATTAAACTTGGTACCTTTCCTGTGGACTGGGCCAGGGCTGTAGTTACCCCGGTCCCGAAGTCTGGTGATCTCCACAACGTCACAAACTGGAGGCCCATCTCCATACTCCCTCTTCCAAGTAAAATCCTGGAAAAATTAATTAAGAAATATTTTATGGATACCATTGAATCTAGAAATTTACTCTCACCGTTTCAATATAGATTCAGAAATGCCTGTGGTACAAATGATGCTGTATTGGACCTGGCAGAAGATTTATATTTGGCCAGAGACAAAGGTGAAGTTGTTGCTGCCTGTTATATCGATATTTCTAAGGCTTTTGATTCAATAAGTCATATACAACTGTTAAATATGCTTAAAGGGGCTGGTTTCCCGAAACATATGTTACTTTGGTTTAAATCTTATTTAGGAAATAGATCCCAGAGTACTAAAGTAGAAGGTAAAATCTCAACAGCAAAGGCAGTATCTTTTGGAGTACCTCAGGGCTCCGTCTTGGGCCCAGCTCTATTCATTTTCTTTGTTAATGATTTGATAAATACGCCAAAGTCCTCAAAAATAAAAATGTATGCTGATGATATTGTATTATACTCCTCCCATAAAAATCCAAATGTAGCACTCAAACAGCTACAATCTGACTTAAATGCGTTGTGGGGAGCCTGCTCTTCTAAGGGTCTCACAATAAATCCAAATAAGACAAAATTTGTATGGTACTGTGCAAATAATCAGTTCCATAGATGCCCTGAAGATGTACCAACTCTAGGAGATAAACCCATCACCTCAGTTAAAGCTTACACTTATCTTGGAGCTTTTTTGGATAGAGCTCTTACCTTTGAAGATCAGGCTAAATCTGTGCGCGCAGCCACGCACCATTTAGGATTTAAACTTCGAAATGTCAGGCCAAGCATAGATGTTGATACGGCCATACTCATATTCAAACAAATGGTCTTGCCTAAGTTTGATTATTGCTCTTTTTTGATTGATGGCTGTACTCAAAAAAGCCAGGGTAAAATTGCTATTGTACAAAACCGCTGCCTACGTTGCTGCTTGAAAGTTAAGGTGAGAGGTAACTCCGTTCTGGGTTTACATGAGGCATGCTCCACTCCTATGCCAGCTCTCAGGCGCAAGGAGCTGTTGACCTCACATTTTCACTCAAGAGCAAAAAAGCTCAACCCAAATCCGTGTCCAAGAACACGCAGTAGTTTCCTCCCTACCTTTACTCTGAGGAAGCCGAATACGGAATTCTATAAGAAAAGCCCTTTTTATAGAGGAGCTATGGCATGGAAAAAATTACCTCCTAATATTCAAACGATATCTGATAAAATTAGTTTTAAGCTGCAGCTAAAAAAACATCTGGGTACATACCTAAAGAAACCAAAACCTAAAAAGAAAAAGAAGAAAAAGGGGAAAACAAAAGTATGATATATGATTGGCCTATATGACACATGATTAGTCAAACCCTAAGAAATACGCTGAACATTTGTATCGCTGCACTAGAACTCATCTATCTCTTGTACTCAATATAATTCATTTAACTTAATACATGTATGACATGTACAAACTGTATATATTAAATAAGTAAGGCATAAATATGTATATTATCACTGTACATTATCATGATCACATCACCTGTATATACCCTAATGTTAAAACTTAATCCGCAGCGAATCCACGGCCCACTCCTGAGTAACTTAAACCAGGTATGGAGCTTGAAGTCCGGAACAAAATGTACTGAAAATCATGGCAATAAACGTGTCATGAGGCACACTTAAAAAAAAAACAAAAAAAAACATTGTCATGATTATAGAGTCCTACGTCCACTATGTATCAGGCGCATGTGTACTGCAGCTTCGTATGTACTTGTATGGCTTCTGTCCCCACTTTTTGTTGTATTTTATGACGTATTGTTTTGAAAGGAAATGACGGATACTGATGTCACTACTCCCTTGTGTGTATCTGTGAGTGACTGAGGCTTATTATCCAGACTGCATACATTGACATCGTACAGTTACGACGGCGGGGTATGTCTTGCCCCGGTTTTGCGATTTTTAACATAATTAGAGATCCCCGGTACATGGGACCATCCTGTGATTAGATCCGGGTCCTAATGGCCAGGCTCGTGGTCAGACTCGTGGTCGTCCCATTAACAAATCTGTCAAACCCATCCTGAGTTAATGCACGCCCCACCAGATCTTACACTGATACGGACACCCACAGGAAGGTGTTAGATCATTGACACATTTAGTTGGGGGACACCTAAATCTTCTCTATTTGCTCGGTGCATTTTACTAGAGGAGATCTTTAGGAAATGGCACCTTAATATAAAGATGTCACAAAGGCAGGGACAGATAGCGCGCATAAACGCGCATGCGTGCTGAAGTCAACAGGAAGTCGTTAGGAAACAATTTGGTTAGATCTCATCTTACACAACTATAAGCACTATGTACAGGATAGATACCCGTCTGAGGTATCTAGAGGACTATAGTGTCTAAGGAATTCAAATAAATATTTAATATAGGTGGTGATCCTAGCATCCTAATATAGTTTAGTCCCAAGATATTCCTTGTTACACAGTCGTGATCATAGAACACAAAGTCCCGCCTTTATGAACATTTAGAGAGATCCATTGGTAGACTTGTTGTTGGAGTAGGAATGAAAGCGCGTTTAGATTAATTATGTGCATTGTTTTATTCTGAATTGCTTGGATTGCATTGGGTTCACTTTCTGTTCCTTCCCTAGGTCATCTGCACCGTCACCGGCTTTAATAACCCGTGCATTCAGTGCGACGAGATGATATAACGTTCAGCTTGATGTGGTTCCATTACAACCACTAGACGTAAAACGTTCAAAATTCAAAGCTAATTTGTCCTGGATATTCCCTTTCCCTGTAATTATGATTTCCTCACGACTGAGCGCCCCCGGCCTACAGTCTGTTCGTCCTGAGACAATGTTATTCCAGACAGGTGACGGGGAAAACCTCTAAATCACCCCGTCCTTACAAGTAGTCTTTAGTCTGCTGTTCATGGTTCGTCAACAGTAGACGCTGCTGCAATTGTGTTAGGCACACGGTGCACCACAGCCATATTGTGGGAGATTCCCTGTGGAAGGTGCGTCACAACATAAGCATATTGCTCTAATGCGCTATGCCCTTTGTTGGCAAGATACATACATAAATGCAGCCCTGGCAAGACTACTCATGTAATCGCCAGGGCTGCATTTATGTATCATGATGACAACGGACATACCGTAATACATTATGAGACCTTGAAAGGGGTGTATTTTTATTGTTAGACTTTGGGCTGTGGCACAGCATGACCTTTTGTGACCACATCAATGGGGGTGGATTCCTAAATTCGACAAGGCGACATGGCCATTTCTTAATATCGACATTCGACATGGAGCATACTAGTAAGTGACATGAGGGAAAATGTTTGTGACATGACATAGGGTATTTCTAAAATTCGACATGGGACATGGTAGGTTCTCAGGGCGATATGGGACTGCGTACCCCCCCCCCCCCCCCAATCCACACTCCCACATCATGACCACACAGCTAAAAATAATTTTATTATTTCAAGAAACTAAGATAAATAAACTCGCCCTGCGGACAAATGGCTACTTATGAGAAACATTGTTTTCTTAATACTGTGCACATCAGGACCCTTATCGCGTTGTGGGATGAGTCCACCCAGGACCCCCAGACCTACCCGGGGCGGTACAGAGAACCAATATTAGCAGGAGGACGGTTTGTGTGACGTAACGTCCCAGCCACCCTGCAACAGGAAGCTGTAATAACCACACACCCACTGCGCATGCTCCGTCAGGCTCCATTTCCGCTCATGCGCAGAGTGCCCTTCCGGTTTGTCGTGGAGAGTTAACGTCAAGGACGTCGTGCGACGTCAATGACAGGAACTCGTCAAGGAGACGTCATTCAGGTTGTCATGGTGACGGGATGGGAGGGGGGTGCGGCTGGTGGAATTACATACCTGTCTGACTGGCGGATGACGCATGACGACGTTATGACGTCATGACGGCGTCATTAAGACGTAAAATGACGTCACAGACGCTGATGACGGCGGGTATCTCGTCTCGGGTGGTCAGACAAATAACCCAACAGGCCGTCAGTGACCACCCCGTATGTGATGTATGCCATTTGCACCTCAGTGTTATTTGTGTTATCCTCTCTAAATCCCTCGTCCTCTACTCTGCTTTTTTACAAACCAAAAAGTATATGCTAACCACAAAACACTCAATATTAGGCCTTTTAAATTGGACCTTCATTTGATAGCCCAAAAGAAGGATCTACCATGCTTTCTGTTGTTGCCGCTGGTCGGCGAAAATGTTTGCTGTAACCGCCTGTACTCCAAGTTATCAACATGAGATGGTCTAACATTCCCTTGGATATTTCACTCCCCATTTTAATAGTTTGGAAAATCTAGTTTTTCAACAGATCATATATATATATATATATATATATATATATATATATATATATATATATATATATATATATATATATATACACCCCACCGACCCAGGTAGGCTATTTGTACCGGATGACTTCATCAGATGTCGGGGGGGGGGGTACAACAATTAGTAAGGGGTGAGATCTGAGAGGAGATAGGAGGACAAAACTGTGAGACGTGACAAGATGGTGACTGATAACGTTTGCCACAAACCGCCACAACAAGAGGAATTATCTGCTCGTTCTAACCACCAGCAAAATGGCGTTATGATGGTGACAGTTTGTGCCAGGGTTACAGCCACCTATAGTCTGACATGGCAGACCCCTGCAGGGTACCAATAATGTTTGCAATATTGCTTCAATTTGTGTCTACCATGGTTGATATAGTATTGCAGATTAATTCATACATTTATGTCCAAGGGACAGTTGTATTCTGCTATCATTATTCATATTAGAATGAAATGTCAAAACTTGTATTATTATCAAGGAAAGGTGATGTAAATCATGCTTAGAGAGGATTTGTATTCGGATGTTTCGTAGTCCAAAAAAAAGAGGTGTGTTTCAGGTTACATGGTCTGAAAATCTAGGGTAGGTAGGTCGTATTTTTATTTTATTTATTCTTTTTTTTTTTTTTTACTTTAGCCTGAAAAGTACCCAGAAATTGACTCACAAACTACAATGCTGACTCGCCGACGACCGCCTCGACTCGTGAACTATCAGATCAACCCTTAAATAGCCCCAAAATGACCCAAAATATAAATATTTTTTCACATTTGCATAAAAATTTATAGGGTCGGCCCTGTTTTGCTAGGTAGGGTCGGGTAACCTGATCTAACCTGGCCCTATATCCCCACTGAAGATAAGCTACAATAAGTTTTTACGGCTTGTAAATCGGACCATTATTAGGGTTTCTAGCGAGAAAGGTATTTTGCATAAACATTTTGAATAACATAGCTCAAAATTGTACATAATACTTTGTTTAAATAGGAATATACAGGAAAGATGTATTTATTCAATGTAAATTCTTGCCTTATGAATGTTTTATGAGATATGAAAATTGCCCTCAGGTATCCAGTCCTGCTAAAATCAAGCCGGTCCTGCAAAATCAAAGGTTTGCAGGACCGAATGTCCTACATGGCGAAAAAGTTTTCACGGAGACTGCATAGGTTACGTCTCCCTCTAATGAGATACGTCGTTGCTATAAAAGGTCTATACGAACTACAAATGTATGTGAAATAATAGAAATGGATATCAACGTAGAATGTCATTGCAAATTCATCTATGTAAAAACGTGTAGGGGCGGACCCAGGAATGACAAAAGCGGCGACTCCACCAAACACCAAAGTACCGAAAAGTGACGCGCCGCAACTCGTGGAGGATCAAATTATTATTTAAAAAATCTTTTAAAAAATCCAAAAGGGGGGGGGGGGTCTGGACCCCAAGGACTCCTCCCCCCTCCATGGATCCGCCCCTGGAAAGAGGAGATGGCCTCTGGTAGTGGTAGCCATGCACTGAATGTATAGAGTTGTACTTTTGTGATGTCACATCGACATGTTGCATAACACATAGAACCTAAAGTCAATGAATATGTCATCCCAACTGCAAAGATAAAAAAAAATCTTTAGTCTGTTAAAACTCTCTTTATGCTCCAGCTTGACCTGTGAGTGTCATCCAGCTTTTAGTCAAGTCACAAACTGCCAGTTCGGCCCCACAGCTGACAACAAAACCCTCATTCAGAACCCACCAGTGGCAGCGCGCTAATTGGCAGCACAAATTAGCCATTCTACTCCCGCCATGCTGCGATTGTTTCGCCTCCCGACCGTTTTTACCGTTACGGCGCACAGCTACGTCAGAGAAGAACGCGCGGGAAGGTGGGACGGGACAATAGAAAAGTCACACCTTTATTGGTGTATTAAAAATGTCGTCTGCAGAGAAACCACATTAAAGAAGGGAAAGTTAATGAAGTTTTGGTCGATTTAAGGAATGGCCGCTGGATATCAGCACGGGTCGAGTCCCGTCCTCAATGGTGACACTAAACTAGATGTCATTCAGAAGTCAGAAAGTCTTTGGGGTGACTTTTATTGAGACATCTTCTCAACTAGACGCTGGAAAAACCAATCGGGGACGTACAAAAGGGCACGTGTGTTGTGACGTCATCGTTATGTGTGTGTTGCGTCAGTGATGATTGATGACGTCGTGAGGGTGCTCTTGGAGGCCATTTTGACGTCGTCAGTGTGACGTCATATGTGTCATTGTCAAAATGACGTAGTCTTGTTATAAGCTAACAACAACCCTTCCTGACACATTAGCCTCCAGCTTATCCCCACCGCCTACCTGATGGATTCAAACTGGGATTACAAAATAAACCATATTCGGTGGTAGTACCCGAGTAATACACTGTTAGAAGCAAATGTAGCTGCGCTCTCAGAACAGTGTGTTGTGGGGACATGCATTAAAGGAGTTACACATACACATTTGCAACTCACTTTTGAGATCAACACACTTTTGACAAGGAGTGTGTAGTGTGTTACACCAAAATGTGTGTTGAAAGTGGCTGCAGAAGAACATGTTGATACGTGTGTTAACGTAACACACTGTTCTTACAGTGTGAGCAGTAGAGAAATCTACTGTAGTTTTACTTTTATACCACGCTACTTGTGTAGGCCTACATAGGCAGTAGACTTCACTGTTGGGCTACAAGATGAAATGGCGTGTTTTTGGGTTCACTATTTACAGTGTATGTTGTAATAGGATATCCTCAGCCAGATTTAGTATTGTCTATATATGCTATCCTATTTATAATTAATATAATAGGGTACACATTTTATAAATAATATCTAGACTGTTTACACCAGTATTAATTAACATACTAGTAGCCCATGTTATACGTAAAGGCTGTCTGTATACATGGTCTTTACTGGTACATTACATTTGTAGTTTGTAGTGAATCAAAAATATACATGTCCCTAAGTCCAGGGATCTGCGAGCTTTGAACACTACATATATGCACTATTGCACATACCGTATATTGATACCAAATTGGGGAACATTCTCTCATTCCGTCAATACATTTAACCATAGGTTTTACCATCTAACTTTATTACTAAATGTGTATGAGAAACCTTTGACTAAACTTGACAAGGATAGAATTCTGCCTATACAGACTGAACAAATTCCTCGTCCATGCCTCGTCCAAGGTATTACGTCTTGGACAAAGTATCTGTGTCCAACCCGTCCTCTGGGGAATTAACCAAACATACCTGAAGCGTTAAACTGAATGGACACGGATCTCCCCCTCCTATATAATAATCCCACACTAAAGGAGGGAGTCCTCTAAATTAAACTCCCAATCTTGAGACTAGCTCATAATAACACATTAGAGGTTGGGAGGGGAGGCCGATTCATGCCGTGTCAGGGTGGTATGTGACAGGGGCTGCGTGACCTGTGCTCATCATAGGGACTGGGTAAAGTGAAAGGGGAGGGCAAGGTTTACAGACTTTTCTATGGAATCCTATGGACACTTGGACACTGGTCATTCATTTGGACGGGGCTAGAGCCGTCTATGGACTGTACCCCCCCCCCCCCCCACACACACACACACACTACATCCACAGCGCAGACTCACACATACACTGTAAAAACTGTGTTTAACTTTAAACACCAAAAAAGCTAAACATGTTTAATCCGTACACACTGAAGAAATCTAAACAGACATTTTGTATGTTAAACACTTCATTTCTAAATGCCTAAACACTGAAGACATGCATGTGTTTAAACATTTAGAGAGTAAACATTTATTCAGAGAGGTGTTTACTATTCAAACATATGTTTTCTTTGTGTTTAGACTTTAAACATACATCTACCACCTGTTCAGCATTTAAACAATGAGGGGTTTAGATACCAAATCATGCACAAAACACGTTTTCTCTAGTATAGCAATAATATTGCCATCATTATTCCAATAAGCTTAGCAGTTTTTTATAACCTATTGGAATGAAAATTCAATGCTAATATTTATGATCCAAACATAAGTTTGGCTTTTCCAAAATACATGTATTTCTCTATAGTTTAGAAAATCTGCAGAAATGATAAAAGTACTCCCATTACAAACATAATTATAAGCAGAAAAGTGATAATTAATGGAGTGTAATCCCCTGCCTACAAGAAAATGTGGCTGATGATGTGTCTGTTTGTCATGATTGGTATGGTTGTTTAAACACTTAACAAATACATTGCAAGCATGCTCAACACCTTATCAGGTTGGACTTTATCACATTTGATCTAAACATCTAAACACCTAAACATGTTTAAGTGTTTAGATATTAAACACAATTTTATCCCACCAGGTGGCAGTCAAGTCATTGGATGGACTTTCCCCACCCATTTATAAGCTGATCCTTGAATAAACATACAAAAGCAAACAAAGAATCACATCATTTGAGTGATCTAAATATGGGAACATATGACTATTATTACCGAGAGAGTAATTTTATGATTACAGGTTAAGACTATGTGCAGAAAAGCTATATTCACTAGGGACACCTGTTCTGTGGGATATAAGAAAATATATAGCAATATTCTCTCCACCATTCTGTTGAACACATTTCCCACTTACTTAGTATGGATGCTATGTAACATATGTGATGACACTCTACAAACGTGTTATAAAACAATCTATCTGAATATAAGATGGTAGATTGGACTGATAATATATTCTAATATGCAAATTACAATCAACTTACCTAAACACCAACTATATCTAAATGCTATTTATCTAAATGCCTAATAAGTCTAAACACTACAGTTGTAAACACTCTATAGATCTACACATTATATATCTAAACCCTTCCTTGGTCTAAACTCTATAATTCTAAACACCTAGTAGATCTAAACACTTGGCACACTAAACATGTTCTATCTAAACATGTTTAGAAATGAAACATGTTTAGATGGAAAAAGGTGTCTCAAAATGTGGGACAAGATAGTGTTTAGAAAAGTGTTTAGCCGCTAAACATGTGCATTTATCATCTAAACACTGTTTTTACAGTGTAGTTCTAGTTCTGACAGTGTATGCCGAAATGCATGACGGGAGTTATTGTATAACCCCCATTACCCCCACACAATTACACCATCCCCTATTGACGATTGTCAATCCTACGGGGGAGCATCTTTCCCGTGACACCCAACCATTGTTCTCGTCGTCTCGCGAGAGAAAACGCGAGCAGCGGGAGACGCGGTGGGCGTGGTTTGCGCCTGTCAATCATCTCACAGACAACTACAGAAACGACGACAAAAAGTAGGTTCCATTCTGCCGCCAAGCTTCTCCACTGTTGTGTTATACTCTTTTTTCTACACCTTTCTCAATAGTTCCATGGGCAATACCCACAATTGTAACATCCCCAAGGTGCGAGTATTCCGTCTCGTTTTATCTCCATTTTCCCCGCCATTGAAAGGTACATTTCTAAAGGGAATTATACGCGCAATCTTTCATTAGAGTAAAATTTTATTTGGAGATGAAAAAGACATGAAAGGGGCTCTTGTGGCGCCCTATTGAGCCGCTGCTCCATACTTGTCCATTGACACCGGGAGGCAACGCTAAAGAATCGCCGCCATTTTGTAGATCTGGGAGAGATAAGGCGCCATGACAGGAGAAGAAAAGGAAACGCTCAACACGCCTCCTTCACAGGAGAGGCGTCTCCTGTACAGAAGAGTTCTACATGTTTTGCAAACCGTACTATGGTAATGACACGGTGTCAGCAGCTCAAGGGGCGCACAAAGAAAGTAGTACGCTGCAGCGTAAGGATACAATCACTGCAGTGTGCAACATGTGTCAACTGTCTGTCTCCGATACCCTGGGACTTTAATTTAAGGTCACGTGCCCCTACACATCTATCTCATACCCTTGGACGTGAAATTAAGGTCACATGCCCTTACACATCTATCTGGTACCCTGGGATGTGAAATTAAGGTCACATGCCCTTACACATTTATCTGATACCCTGTCACGTGCCCCTACACATCTATCTGATACCGTGGGACTTTAATTTAAGGTCACGTGCCCCTACACATCTATCTGATACCGTGGGACTTTAATTTAAGGTCACATGCCCTTACACATCTATCTGATACCCTGGGACGTTAAATTAAGGTCACATGCCCTTACACATCTATCTGATACCCTGGGACGTGAAGTTAGGGTCACATGCCCATCTGATACCCTGGGACGAACTGTTGGATTAAGGTAATATGCCCTTACATACAGACCCTAGAACTCCTTATTGTTGAAATAAGGTTACACGCCCTTGCACCCAGATCCTTGGACGGACTGTTGAATTAAGGGCGAATTCCCATGTACATACAGGCTCTTCACTGTAAATAGTTACTGTTAGTTTACAGCACAATATACTGTAAATTTACAGAACATTTTGCTGTAGTCAGAAATACAGAACTATTTGCTGTATATTTACCGACTTCTGTGCTGTAAATCATATTTACAGTAATGTTGCTGTAAATTTACAGCACATGACGTGTAGATTTCTACCACATGGTGGCAGCACTATATCATTTTGTGTAACAATTCTTGTACACACTGTATTTTGGGGGGTAAATAAAGCCCCCTGTCTGTCAAAACATAGTAAAATAAAAATGTGTGAGAGAAACTTCAGCAAGATATTGTATAAAGTATTTCAACCTGCAGAAATGTGTAAAATAATGCAAATATCAGCAAAAGTATACAATAGATACCACATCTGTGGAAAAATTAAATCCTTAACTGTCTGAACTGTGTAGTGCTGGTATCACATACAGTTTAGCTGGATACGTATTAAAGCAATTACATTGTGTAATGTTTGTTATCCATAATGCAACTGAAGTAATGCAGGAAGGTTCTCTCCATGCATATCAATTGAGATCAATTGATAATAACAATAATTAATGATGAAAAACTCAACTTATGGCATTTACAGTACTTTCCGCTGTTAAATTACAGCATACAATATACTGTAAATTTACAGCAAAATGTGCTGGCAGTTTTGGTTCCAGTAGATTTTGCTGTAATTGAACAGAAGAATATACTGTAAAATTACAGCACATTCTTCCGTTTATATTACAGCAACTGAGTTGCTGTAAATTTACAGCAAAATGTGCTGGAACCAAAACTGCCAGCACATTTTGCTGTAAATTTACAGTGGTTACTTCTAACAGTGTTGGATAGACAACAAGGTTACATGCCCTTAGACACAGACGCTGGGACGTACTGTTACATGGAAGTCACCATATTAATACAAAAGTATATGGAACAAAATAATGCATACGTTTCTATAATACACTGTTATGAGTGTGTCCAATATATCCACGACTGTATTATTCTTCATTCATGTGTTTCTCCACCCTTCCATGCTTCTTCCCACCACATACTAAAGTGTGCAGAGTACAATGCATGGTTAACAAAGTTCCTCGTCGACCAAAACCCTAAGGCTAGCAAATTTCCAAGTGGCACAACTCAAAGTCAAATAGAACTATACATTGTAATACATGAAAACAGTAACCAACAAATATGTACATGCACTTTTTGTGAATTAGTACAAACCAGAGATATTATTAAATCCACGATGAAATGCATAAAAAAATAGCTGAACCTTTTAAAAAAAGTACAACCCCCTTTCTCCCGGTGAGGTCTATGTATCACAGTTGAATGAGTGTTTCTACAATGCATTCCTGTAATACCAAGCAGTATAGAGACACCCCATTCTCTGTGCCAACACTATTCCTCAACAACTCTCAAAATAACACTTTGAATAATCTTAAAGAGCTTTAAAAGACCCAACATTTACTGATCCCATTTAAACACTCTGACACTCCCGCTGCTATACAGGTAGTGGTCCCATGCAGGGAGCTCATTCACCAAACCAAATGTGTGATTTCTCCTGAATCATCCCCGCTATACCGACCACAGTCAACGTCCTATTGAGTGTCCAACACTCACTGGCAATAGCACTGTGTCCACTAGCATTAATAATACTGTTTGTCGTCCTTCAAAATAGGCTGAAGTGAAATATATGTTTTGTCTCCCTGTGGACACACCTTGACTACAAAAGTGGGCATCAAAGTATCTAACATGTTTGATTTTATTTTGTGCAAAAATTGGGCCATATGTTCTTTATATTATTCTATTATATAAGTGATGCTTCAGCACATACATACACTACATGGAAGTGAAAGTCCTCCTGAAGCCTGGATGCAGGCCTGCAGAGAGAGAAGAAACAGCGTCAAAAGGGAGTCCAGGTTGCCTCCAGAATGACTCCCTTCTCTAGGAGAGTCCAGGTCGCATAAGAGAGCCTAGGTGACTCTCTAGCTGACATAAGGGAGTCACCTCGGGGAGTAATGTGGCTCTCTGGGTCATATGACTCTCCCAGGTGACTCTCCTAGGTCACCCAGAGAGTCACCTAGGCTCCCTTAGGCGACCTGGACTCTCCTAGAGAGGGGAGTCATTCTGGAGGCAACCTGGACTCCCTTTTGACACTGTTTCTTTTCTCTGTGAGTCTTCCTGAACCCTGGCGGGTCTACTAGCCAGGGCTACATTAGCGCATCATGCCGACCCTTTGGGAGTGTATCAATCCTGTAGGGTTGGCATGATGCTTGAATGCATCACTGGCGAAACGGGGTTACCCGTAGTGTTGACAGTGGCGCATCTAGGGTTTTGAGAAGGGAGGCGCGCTATTGGAAAACTTCTTCCTCCCCAACCTTGTCACCAAATTTTACATTTAAAAAAGTGTAAATTTTGCCGAAAACGGGGGGGGGGGGGGCGCCCCCTCTAAATCCGCCACTGGGTTGATCCTCCGGTGCCAAGTAGTGTATGCAATATACCCCCCCCCCCCAACTTCTATACTCTATATAAGCTGCCCCTCCTCCACCCTCCTCCACATCCCCTCCTGGGTGCCTTATATGGACGTAGCACTGAGTACTCACCAGGGCTGCATCCACGCATCATGCCGGCCCTTTGGGAGTGTATCACTGGCGGGTTATAGTCGTAGTGTTGATCCTCCTGTGTCAGGTAGTGGATGTACTATACCCCCCCACGTCTATACTCTATATAGGCACCCCCCCCTCCTGTACCCCCCTGTACCCCCCCCCCCCCCCGCCCTGCACATCCCCTCCTGGGGTGCCTTTTTTACCTGCTGTACAATGTGACTACAGGTAGAGGGTGCTGTAAATCACCTGTAGGCCCCCTTTGATGTGTGCCGCCAGGTGAGGTGATCACTTACCTGCACAGGTGAGCTATTGGCCACTTGTACAGGTGGGGCAGGCTGTAGGGGCAATAGATCGTCTTACATTGGGTGTTGGGGAGGGGGGGGGGTTCATGTGATTAGAGGTGGAGCGACTTAACCCTTTAATAAGGGCATCATACCTTAATGCACCATGCCCTTGGTCGTTATGATGCATGAATGCAGCCCTGGCAAGTAACTCGCCAGCACTGCATTCAAGCATCATGCCCACCCTATGGAGTTGAGACACTCCCGAAGGGTCGGCATGATGCACCAATGCAGCACCGGCGAGTTACTCGCCGGGGCTGCAATGTGCGTCATGACGACAAATATCATCTTTTAGCGACATCCGTCTTTAAGGGGTTAAAGGTAATTTCCTATCTAGCATGGCTATCTGTCATAGAGGTGGACATATATGGGTCTGATACCTGTAATGAATCGATGCCTTTAGGGGGCACTGGGCCAGGCTTTTACCCCTACAAGGCAGCAGCGTTTAGACTATTGACATTTATATCATTTATGATGATATCCAGGAGATGCCCAGCTTTAAGAGGTGATACATTGGCAAGTAAAAAGAATTATGAGAACTCTGAAATATGTTTCCTAATCTCAGCCAAAAATATGACAAATCGCCATTAATGACCTTTGTAAAGGCCCCTGTAAAGGTGTTCAGCGGGCCTGGTTTGGGTGTAGTGTGTAAGTCATCCCCACCACCTCCAGGGGAAGCACAGGTAGGGCCCCAAACAGGTAAATCCCCTGTTTTAACCTTGTGAAAGGGACTAGGGAATGATGGCGGTTGGCGACAAGGGGCCAGATCTACATTTAAAATTCACAAAGGACAAATTCTTAAAATCGAAAAGGGACATTGGCATTTCTCAGTCTATACGAAAACCTGCCGGACACCGGGTATAGTCGGCAAAAAGTCTGCCGGTCCGGCAGAAAGATGGCTACTGCCAGTCCTAGAGATTCCTGGCTGTATGCTATCCTTTATGGCTTGTTAATCGGACCATTATTAAGGTTTCTACAGTATGAAACAGAAAGCTTAAATATTTTCTGTAATATTCTTTAGTAAATTATACATTAAAATGGTTAATTTACTTGTAACAAAAAGGGTACCCCTATTCATTATCATTGTCAGTACAAACACTAACTTAAAATGTAATTTTTAAATAGCAAGATTGTACTTCGCTATCTGTGCCTGCGAAAAATGAGCCGCGCCTGCTAAGAAAAAATCTGCAGGACAGAATGTCCTGCATGGGGAAAACGGTTTCGTATAGACTGATTTTTTAAATTCAACAAGTGACACAGCTACCCCCGTCTTGGCCCGATAGGTGAGAGGTAGGATCCTACAGTCCCCCTACACACCTGTATGGGTGAGGGGGTGGTGAGGGGGTGTAGGGTGAGATCTTACAGTCCCCTACACCTGTGTAGGTGAGGGGGTGGTGTAGGGTGGTGAGGGGGTGTAAGGTGGTGAGGCAGGTGAGAAGATGGCCTGGAGGCAGACTCACCTGAGGAGGATCCACCACCTGAGTAGCTGAACACCTGTACATCACCTGTAACTCACCTGTGTCACGCCTCATCTAACCCCCATACACCCTCCTTATCCCTTTAAGGACAGCATAATGCCTTAATGCATCATGCCCTTGATAGTCATGATGCATGAATGCAGCCCTGGCGAGTAACTCACCAGTGCTGCATTCAAGCATAGCAATGGGGTTGAGACACTCCCATAGGGTCGGTATGATGCACCAATGCAGCACTGACCAGTTACTCGCCCGGGTTGCATTGGTGCATCTTGACGACAAACGTCATCTTTTAGCGACATCCCGTCTTTAAAGGGTTACACACCCCCTACACCCACCCCCTCATACAAACCCATACACTCACAAATTGGAACCTGCACTCTCTCACAAAAGGTACATCATGATCGTTTCGAAAAGCACTATCTCCCAAAGTCGCTAAAATCAAGAAAAAAAATGCCCCCCACACCCAAAAAGGGATAAATAAAAGATAAGATAGCATAAAATAGCACCTTGGACTTTGAGAAAAATCGGGTGTTTCTTATTGGCTGAATTTTGAAATTTAATAAGAGGTTGTTTTGTATCGGTCATGCTGTTTGAGTGTGACACATCATTTCATCATGTTCCCTTCTAATCATAGGACATTTCTTTGTTGGAAATATGTAAGCATTTCCATAAAAAAGTGGGTTGAAAACTTTCTCTAAAAGAGAATTTTTGTCTGGAGGGTTGTTTTTGAGAGGAGGGAACGAGCATAGGTGCCCTTTTTGTCTAGGAGTGCAGGGTCCCAGTTAGGGTGCTGACATCATGCAGGGGGTGCTGGGGCCTAAAGGAGAAGGGGTATGTGGACATACAGTATAATGTACATCAACTGTGTAACATGGCTAACTAATTGAAAGAGATAGAACCCTGCTGTAACCCTGTTGTACTCTAGTATGGGGTGGCTGTTTACCCCACCACACCACCAGGTGGCACTGGGATGCTGACATAGGGGGCTACATAGGGTAGTCTATTGAACTTCATTTTGTAAATACATAGACTTAAAGCAGTGTAAAGACAGCTCCATAACAGGGTAATGTATTATTGGATTGTAATAACATGATTGTATAATAGGCAATTATGTTTAAAGTTGCTTTTATTCAATCACCATGTGTAATCATATCTATCACACATTATTCAAATGTATATCATATAAATGATAACTACTGTGACCACCATGCGTGTTCATGATATGTGTCAGCAGAAACCCCCCCTCTAGACACACACACACACACGCACATACACACACACACACATACACACACACACATATAGTAGGAGAGCAAACTGGTCAAAAGCCCCTAAAATAGGATCCAGTGACCCCCGAAAGTCTAATGGCTACAAATCGTTTATTTGGGTAATTTTGGTATGAGCAATCCATTTCCGGTACCTGTTTGGCTCAAAAAGTGTAGCATCATGTCCGTTTCCATGGAAATAGAAGGATTATCCATTTTCCTTAGAAACTCCCATTTTCTGGTCAATATATTACCAATTTTGGTCTGTAAACAGGAGAATACCCATATCGTATATGCAATATCACCTCTAACACCATATATAATGATGGGGATATTGAATAAATGCATTATTAGCGTCTAATACACACACACACATACACACACACACACACACACGCACACTATAGAGGATGTTGCCACAGTGTGTCACAATATGTCAAAGACAATTGTGACGAGACGACACCTGTATATCATGGAAACTGTTATAGATATTCAAGGTCTTAAGCAAGGCAATATAGATATGGCATACCCCCAATACATGCTTTATAGACAATTTAAGGGGCGTTAGTGTGAGTAATCACATGTTCCAAGGATCAAGGGCACCCATATAAATTATATTACAATTGACCTTTGATTTGTAGCCTCATGAAAAGTATAGGTTCTCACTTTCTCCAATTTCACCAAAAATTACTTTCCTTGCTGAGCACTCCTCAACTGTGGTCTGGGGTAAACTGGGGTTAAAATACCGGGGAAATCACAATTTAAGCGGCCGCATTTCACGCCCTGTGCCCCTAACCACCCTGATATCAAGCCTCCCCTGGAGGTATGTGCACATTGTGGCAGCCTCACACTTGTCTAACCTTGATGGACAGTGGGCAGACATTAGTGGTCACTAGGCAGTCACCCTCCACTACCTACCTGTGCCACATTTAACACAGACCACCAATCAGGACACTTTATACCTACAACTTAACCTGCACCTGGACCCAGGCCAAGGGAAGGGGGGTGGAGCTCTAAGATGAAAGGGGAAAACACTGCCAACATTGGGTGTCTGAGGTATAAGGGTTTAACATGAAGCTACTCTTGACTAGTTGATGCAGGATAATTTGTATACTTACTTTATTACACCCTCTGGACTTTTTATTTAGTTTTATTCACATCATTGTCTTATTTGTTATGATATCTATCCATATACCTTCTGGCTAATCATATTATTACAAAACTATTTTGCCATTAGAGATTATGCCACATTTGTCAGGGGTATTGTCAGAAGGGAATGTTCAATATATTAAGGTAGGCAATGATCACCTGCAGAGAATGCTCAATTATATCCTCAAATATTTCTGTGTTTTTGTGTTATTTACTGACCACAGTACCATAAACACTTACTCCCTTTTTGGCACTATTGGCCTTGCCTGCACCTGTGCCTGCTGGTACACAGCACACCCACCCCTCAATCAGCCCCATAAGGTATACCCTGTAGTTTAGTGAGATTAATCCCCAGCCTATGGCCTGCCCCCACACCTCCCTGACACTCACCTCACACCCACTCACACCTAAACACAACCTTAGTGCTGGATTGGATGACAACTCGAGGCTGACTTCTTTGGCTGCATTTTGTATAGGGAAAAAAACAGATGCTTTCAATTTATCTTGCGATCGCTTGCAAGTTTCACTGATCGATTACCAATGCATTGGATTTTTAGTATAATAAATGATGATGACTATAGGTATGGACCACTAAATTCGACATGGCAATGTGGGCCTTTTTTTGGCTTAGTGACATGCGACATGAGGAATTTAAGAGATAGTGACATGGGACATAGCCTTTTCTTAAAATCGACATGGTGACATGGTGATTTCTTAAAATCGACAGGGCGACATGGCCACTTCTTAAAATCGACAGAAAAAATTGGGACCCCCCATCCAGACCCCCATGACTGGAATGCAAGTACATATATGTGTAATAAATCACTTACATTTTACCGTCAATCTCTTGGATTTACACTTCACATAAATTGATACAGTTAGTTGTTTTGATTCAATGTAGATAAAGCTGACTTCATTATAATTGTGGACTTAAACAGGCAAACAGTTGTGTATTTCTGGTTTCGTAGCCTTCACACTAGTAAGGCCACTCAAAAAAAAAGTGGTTTCTCATCACCAAGGTCTGAAATATCTGACGAGGGAGGCTTTTTTTTTCCCTTTTTTTGTTTTTTACTCGCGGGTTAAAATGTATGGGCTGACGTTTTCCATAACCAAAATTCACAATTTAAAAGTTAAGAATTTAAGGATCTTTAAAAGTAGGGAAAATGTAAGTTATTTCTATGCTACTGCATTACTGGCAGTATTAGCTTTAATTTGATACCAAATATCCCAATATTTGTCCATTTTTATAAAATCTTTCATCAAAAATTAGCAAAAAAAAAAAAAAGTTTTCCTCAAAAGCTGATTTTTATGATGTGCGCGGTGTTGAGAAACCATTTTATTTTTTTGAGTGGCCTAATCAGCTTATAGGTAAGTTAGATATAGTTATATTAATGTAACGTTTCTTCTATTTACATGTAATGCATTACAGTTTCCTCTGAGGCAGCTTACTAAACTTTATTTCAACTGTAAATATATTGAATATTATCTAAAAGTAATAATCATTTCCAGAAATAGGTTGAACCAGTTCAACTTATTTAAACACTATTTTTCCCATTTGCCTTACCCTCTTTTCTCTCTTTCCTACAATGTCCTTGTGAGGTGGGCTATGGTAGTGGTAGGGTATCAGTGAAGGTGTCAGGATGCTATGGTGGTAGGTGTAGGGTAGGTGTATGGTAGGGTGTAGGGTGGGTGTAGAGTATGAGGCAGGTAGGAGGCAGGTAAGTGTCAGTCCTCAGGTGTCCTGTTCTCACCTGACATTGACACCTGGCTGCAGGTGTGCTGACAGGATCCTTAGGTAGTAGCTACACAGGTGTGTGTACCTGTACAGGCTATAGGGAAGGTAGGGGGGCCCACAGGTGCTACGCCCCCTACAAAGAATAGATAAAACTATGATAACATTTATAAATGTATATTATATATATATATACATATATATATATATGTATATATATATGTATATACATATATATATATATAGGACGGATCAACATGATTGAATCCAAGTATAAATAAGCGAGTGGGCGTGGCCGTGGTTCCTGAGCAGCTCACCAGAGGGCGCCCCAGACTGACCTGATTTGTGAGCAGCTCATTGATTGGCTGTGAGTGGCTCAATAACAATGCACCTGATTGGCTGCAGCTCGGGGACCATGGTTACTTCTTCTTGTTGGGCCCATACTATAAATGGGCAGTTTCATGGTTTCATGGCCAGTGGCCTTTGAATCTCCAGATCGTTCACACCTGTTCACTAATTTTAAATTTTATTTTTAATCTTAAGATTAGAATACAGGTGCTGTTGTAAACGCTATCATTATATAAAGATAGGTTTTTGTGGGAATTTTTTACCCAATGGTATCGTTATTGCGTAATAAAATAGGCTATATTGGCCTGGTAATATCTGATACTTGACACCAAACTCACTGACTTCTCAATTTGTTCACATGTATATACTCATAGTAATTATATACTCAGAATATTATATTAATATAATAATATATTGTATAATATCAACAGATTAATATATTGTTGTTAAACTATATACCTCCGCTTGGGTTAAAACAGGAATCCTTTACAGGCTGATTTAATATATTCTTCAAAGTTATCGTACATGTATTACAGTTTTATTAGTTACCGGTAGTAACTATAGTAACTCGTTTATATATTGTCTAATATACTATAAGCCCACAGCAACTATTTATATATATATATATATATATATATATATATATATATATATATATATATATATATATATATATGTATATATGTATGTATATATATATATCCTCAAATTTATAATTGAAATTTTATCTTGGAGGACCCTTTTCCCATGTCTGTACACACATATATTTAGGCCAAAAAAAAGGTGTGTTTCAGGTTACATAGCCTGAAACAATGTGTCAGTAGTGTGTCAGTAGTGTGAAACAACCAATGAGAGGCGGTCCTGGTGGTGAGTGCAGGCCTGGGGCTGGGGGCTCACCTGGCGGCAGATTAGGCTGCCATGAGGCAGGTAGGTGAAGGTTACCTGGTGTAGCCCCAGGGTGGGCTGTCACTCCACAGGACTGCAGGTACACAGGGGCTGTGCACCTAGACCAATACAGCAAGAAAGGCAAAAGTTGTTGATAAAGTTTTTGAACATTTTTGAAGTATAATCGACAAATACATAGACAAATGCCAACTACATTGATGCCGCTCTGTTGTATTTCACTCGTGGGGGCTGGGGCAGTATCCCACAAAGCCTCAGGCTGAGTGGGATGTGCCCCAGCTCCCACGAGTGAAATACATCAGAGCAGTATCAATGTAGTTGGCATTTGTGTTTATTTTAAATTTGGAGCCATTTAATGAAGGAAAAACTACTTTTTCTTAGCCCATTGAATACGGCCTTCCACTGCTTAAGCATAGGAGATCTTGTATTTCAAAAAAAAAATATATATATAACCTCAAAATCCTGCACCCTAATATTCATTATTTGAAAGATTATCATCCTGTGGATCCCCTGATATGAGATTCCACCCCGGTCCCTGCACTCCCTATGGTGAAGGTACATGACCTGCGTTCCCTCTTCTCAAAAACACCCCCATTTCCACGGATTTTCAGGCAGAAAATGACCCCTTTTTGTGAAAAAACACTGACTTTTTGAAGAAAAAATAACCCCCTTTTTTGACAAAATGCTGACATTTTTCCAATGCCTTCTTTATCCATGATCAAGAGAAATTGGTATTCAAACGGAATTAATACAGGTACTTACAAGTTGAAGGATGAAGATCAATAGTCTGTTAAAACAGCATCCAACACACACCAACAGACACCCTTTTATTCAATTGCATGGGGTGAAGCTTAAAAATACCCCCCTTTTTTAAAAATCCACTGACTTATTTAGGAAACAACACCCCTTTTTCTCAATTACTAGGACATTGGGAGAGAGTGAAAAAAATACTGTTTTCCCGTGTTTTTGGGAACGCAGGTGGTGTACATGTACCATGGCAAGTGCAGGGACCGGGGATTCCACAGATTCAGCCATTACAGGCAATGTTATTAGGACTAGATAACCAACACAAACACAACTTTATTATGAAAAAGTCGCATTTTCTTGCTGCATTGTATAGACCACCCTACAAGGGGCTGCAGTGTATGAACAAAATAAGGTGTTTATCTATCTGTAATGTACCACTCTACCTGTGGCACTTATTCAAGATTCAAGACGGGCGTTTATTTGAGACTCATTACGATACATGGGAAATGAAATATAAGCTTAATGTGTTTCCCCTTTTCTTTTGGAGAAGTGTAGAAATGTCTTATCTGGGATCATTGTACATTGTACAGGCAATATTGGACAAGGAGACTAAAACATCACAGTCTATATTCATACACTAAATAGTTTTTGAATATAACTCCTTATATATTTTCACAAATGTATATCACTTTATAGAGCCATATGTTCTTAATATATGAGTAGTGAATATGATGAATTTCACTTATCATTAAAACATATAATGAATATAAATTGTAAAACATATCAAACGTTTTAACACCATGAGGAAAGAGAAAGATACTGAACGATGGAGAGCAATATACCTCCCTAGAGATCATTTAAGTCATATGATGCATAGATGTTAGGACTCCACCACCCTCCTCCCTCCCCCCCCCCCCCACACACACACCCCAGATCATAACATTATTTTGTAAATGTTGCCTTTACACCTGACATCTGTAATCCCACAGACTGCACACCTGTGTGCCAATCAGGAGACACTCAATTAATAAGGCAACTTAATCCCCACCCCCTGATCTGAGCTTAATCTGCCCCATAAATCACCCCTATACACCCCTATACACCTATTGAATCATCCCCCTCCAGGGTCCCCGCCCAGGGATCCAGTGTCACCCGCAGCAACAGGAGATGACAAGTCAGAAGGCTGGGATCGGGATCGGTTCTACTCTCTCATTCTGAATTGACGGAAAGAAAGATGGGAACAATTAATGTGTGTAGGGTGCCACTTGGGACTGTACCACCCCGGGGGGGGTACTCAGTATAGGAATGGGTACCAACTGCGGTAACCACTCAGAAGAGCTGTCGCTGTGCACGCTACGGAGCAAGAAAAAAAGGGGGCTGTCAATTGTATAAAAGTAAACGATTAGGGGCTGTAAATGACTGGAAAGTACTGAATCAGGGGCTGCCACAATTGATATAAAAATAATGATCCCTTAAATCTCATACATGACTTGAGTGATCTATATAATTCCAAAATAAGCTCATGTTAAATGAAAAAGGCCTCTTAACAATGGGCTGTCATATGACTTCTTAGAAAATAGGGGGCTGTAAAAGTAATACACATTTTCAAGGGGCTGTCAAATGACCAAAAAGGAGGGGGCTGTAGTTTCGCAGTTGGTACCTAGCATCAAAAAGTGACTACCCCCCCCCCCAGGTGTAGCACTAGGCTGCAGGTGTGTGGGAACCTGATAGGGTGGTGGGGGTGTGTTGGGGGTGTCAGGGTGAGGTGGGGGTAATTTGTGTGGGGCAGGTAGCTACAGGTAGTGGGAAACCTCATTAATGATCCAATGGAAGTAGAGAGGGCTGGTAGAAGGTAGAAGTTTGAGAAAGTGGCTGTGATTGGGACAAGTGTCGGCATTTAGCTACAGTACGTCCACGAACATGTGCATTTTCAATGGGTAGAATTATAGCGTGCACCAGAAAAGAAGTACATTGAGCCTAACCCTGATAATTAGTTGAATTTTAAGCTGAATTCTATGTAATTAGATTACCGGTAAATAAATTAGTTAGCACATAAAGTTTTGCCATAGAGAAGATATTGGCTAATGTTTAAATTATAGGCTTTAATGGGATTGATTTTTAAGCCCTAATCATTGGACCATGTCACTTTAATTCTTTTGAGTACAAATTTTTGTTTTTGTTGATAATGTGATAGAGGTCTACATTTTTGTAGTCATTATTAGATATAGATAGATAATGACACCACTTCAATACTAAAACACATACCTCATAATGAATTTGAACGTGGCAGTTGTACACTGTAATTGGCAAGGGAAACTGCATATCATTTGGCAGATATTTGTATTAATACATGCCCCTATGATTTGCTTTAGATGACAGACTCAGATATCAATTTTTAAGTATATTTCAACTTATCAGTTTGTGTTGGATTAACATTTCCTTAGAAATGATGTTTCAAAGGAGGGAGGAGGGGGGGGGGTCCGAACCCCAAGAACTAGACTAGCTCAAGTCCTAGAATTTGAATCAAGACAAAAAAAACTATACTTTTCTCAACTGTCTAATTCTAGAATTATAATTCTGGGAACAACCAGGGGAGGGGAGAAGGAGGGGGGTAGTGCGTGGCAGAGTAGAGTTCTCACTGATGCAGGCCAGTCTACCCAAGTACCTCCCCAGCCTGGATCCGCCCCTTGACTTAAGTCTTTGCTCCCACATTAACTAAAGCCCAGGAGGTGTAGGACGTCGTGTAGCTGGTTCAGCAGAAGGAGGAGGAGGGGGACCTCCCAGGTAACCCGACCCTGGAGCAGCCTGACACACCTGTCCAGGTGGGCCTCACCCATCAACCCTACACCTACCTGTACTCACACCTGTAGCCGTGTGGGGAACACAGCGACGTTACTGCAATGTTAGGACAATGTAGGGCTAATGTTAAAACAACGTGGAAATTTCTTTGAAAATGTTACATTCATAATTATGAGGACATCTTTATCTATTGTTTCAATGTCATTGGCTGATATTGACCCGATGAATATGAACAACTGGAAACACATAAGCTGAAATGCATCATGCAAATTTAATATTTATATAAGAATTTTAGCACAATATTGGATGCTGGTTGAAATCCTAATGGGATAAACACTAGGATTTATTGCCACTTCAATATGTCAACGTTGGTTCAACGTAGATCTCATATTTCCAATGTTGTTTTCACGTAAATTTTGCGTCCTGCCCACCTGCATGCCCACTCCAGCCTTGATCAGAGGCCAAGCAGACGCGTTGGTTGTCTCTCACTACAATATGTCAACGTTGGTTCAACGTTGGTTTCACATTTCCAACGTTGTTGTAACGTCAATTCCTTGTCCTGCCCACCTGCATCCCCCATTAGGGTGTAGATCACTCCAGCCTTCAGCAGAGGCCAAGCAGACACGTTGGTTCTGGGTATCTCTTACATCCGGGTAATCTCTAAATCTTATCTGTAGGATCTGACTTATCAACAACACAGATTGTGATCAGCTTAAAGGGACTGTCTCTATTAGATCTGGCAGTAGTGTCCCTTTAAGTTACAATAGGATAAATCGACATCCTGAACCTTAGCTTGTATTGGCAATATCTATATCATCTCCCATTGTATAACATTACTTCATGTACAAGTGTTTATTTTTGCATTTTTAGGAAAATCAATTGAAATAACTCTGCTTGACCCTCCCCCAAGTTTATATATTGTCATTTTCATTTCAGTCTGGATTTATCAATTGGCTCTAATAGTAATAATCATAATATTTCTGAAGTTTGTCTGCACGAGATGTAGATGTTTTAGATGAATTACTCAATACTAATACCTCAATACTAATTACTCAATACTAATACCAACTGCACATCTAAAAATCCCAAACCCCATTCATATGCATTTTCCTACAGCTTTGATTTATTGCCAATGTATTTTTCCGCGAGGATATTACTTTGATATTCAATCCCAGTCGTCTTAAAGGCCTTTTGACTTCAACAAACAGCAGAAAACATCAAACCTGATCTTCCTTGGCCTAGGCCAAACAACAGAATGGTTGTTTCTGGTCACCCAATAATATTTTGCAAAAACAGGTCGACCTGCAAATACAGGTCGACCTAAGAAACATTTTTGAAATTTTTCATAAAATTAGATTCCCCCACCCCCTATTTAATCAGCATCCAAGCATGAGCTATTGATGCACAAATTTCCCTAGTATTTTTTTTTGTAATTTTTAAAGCGTTATCATATCTTTTTATAGTATTTCTAAATGGGAAATTTAGGGTTTAATTGCGCTGAGAGAGAGAAAAAAATCAATTTCCTTGGGGGACCATTTTTATATTACATTATATTATTTTGATACCTACCTTTAATAGCTTTGTTGGCCATGTTAGCGGAAACATGCCTCCCCCGCGGCGGCCGGCGGCGGGATGGGAGCGGCGAGCGGCCCGCACTAATGGCAGACTGATCACAAATCGTCAGCGTGCTCAATTGGAGGTGTAGCTGCAGCCCAGGTGAGGGGCAACCTGATACCTCACCTCACACCTACCTGTAAGCGACACCTCACACAGGTATGTGTTTGATGGTACACCTGCGGCTCCTGGGGGAGGGGGGGGGAGGGGGGGGTAAGGGGGAGGGGGGGGGGGGTAGAGGGGAGATATGGGGTACCTATACACACAATTTGGAAAATAAAATTTAGAAGAGGATGAAAGCCAGTTTAGGCCTATTAAAGGGGGAGGTCTGGAGGGGAGTGGGGGGGGGGTGGAGGGGTGGAAGGGGGAAATAGAGATAGGTGGGTGTTGGTGTGGGTGTATAGACACAATTTGGAAAATGAGATTTGGAAGAAGATGAAATAAGTTGGGGAAATAAGGAGAGGATAAGGCAAAAAAGGTAGGGTAGGGGGTAGGGGGAGGGGGTAGAGGGGGGGGTAGTATAGAAATAGAGGGAGAGGGGGGGAGTACCTACACACAATTTGGAAAATGAGATTTGGAGGAGGATTAAACTAATAAGTTGGGGGAAATAAGGAGAGGATAAGGCAAAAAATGTAGGGGAGGGTGAGGGGGGTAGGGGGGTGGAGGAGGTGGGGTACCTAGACACAATTTAGAAAATGAGATTTGGAGGAGGATTAAACTAAAAGGTTGGGGAATTCAGGCGAGGATATGGCAAAAAGGTGGGTGAGGGGGGGGGGGAGAGGGAGGAGAGGGAGGAGATAGGTGGGTTTGGGGTAGGTGTATAGACACAAGTTGGAATTTCGAAGAGGATGAAATAAGTTGAGGAAAATAGAAGAAAATAAGGCAAAAATGGTGGGGGAGGGGGAGGGGGGTAGTATAGCGGGAAATTGGGGGGGGGGGGTATACCTACACATAATTTGGAAAATGAGATTTGGAAGACTAATAAGTTGGGTAAATAAGGAGAAGATAAGGCAAAAAGGTGGGGGAGGGGGGAGGGGTGTGTGGGGGAGTACCTACACACAATTTGGAAAATGAGATTTGAAAGAGGATTAAACTAATAAGGAGAGGATAAGGCAAAAACAAGAGGTATGGGAGGGGGTAGAGGGGGGGATGGGGCGGGACCATCACACAATTTGTAAAAAGGCATTTGGAAGAGGATGAAAGCCTAATAAGGGGGGGTCTAATAATTTGGGGAAATAAGGAGAAGATAAGGCAAGTAAAAAGGTGTTTATACCTTTAAGTTAAAGGATATAGTAAAAGGGGGATGGGGGAGGGGCTACACACAAATTTAAAAATGAGATCTAGATTTAGAAGAGGATGAAAGGGGATAAAAGAAGAGGCCTAATAAATGAGAAACTAATAAGTTAGGGTAATAAGGAGAGGATAAGACAAAAAAAGAACGTGTTTAGACCTTTAAGTTTAAGTGCAGTAGAGGGGGGCTGGGGGGATACGCACAATTTGAAAAATTTGACTTTAGAGGTTAAAAGAAGAAGCCTAATAAGGGGGGACTAATAAATTGGGAAAATAAGGATGAAATTAGGCCAAATATGAGCTGTTTGGTTTCAACACCCAGTTCATAATAATCTACATGTATATGGTCATGCACTTTGATTATAATTGGTTAAGTACATGAATGTCACACCTGTAATTCCATCAGGTGTAATAATATAAGTTGTGGGAGCATATATATGGTCAAGATACAGAGACATAGAGATTTACACATCTATATGATAAATAAAAGATAATTTACAATAACAGACAATAATTTATAATGATATTGTCACTGAGGAAGATGGATCAGATCTACTTTAGAAGTTCATAACCAACAATTAGGATACAATCTATGGCTGTTTCACTTGATACCTTCAGCTGTCACACATGTACAGGACATATGGCTCAGCTTTTTGCTTCCTCTTTAAAACAGATCACTCAAAAACTAAGTTTTTTGTGTCATATCATCTCTCAAAAGAGTTTGTTTCAGGTAAGCAACCCCTTCGGGGTGAAGCAGCGCACATCGTAGATTTTCTATCAATTTCCCAGCAATTCTCAAGTGTTAGACATTCTTCTTTAATGGCCTTGGGTCAGGGATTTGAATTCAATGTAATTTGGGACTTAAAAGGGAAATAACGTATCCTAAACAATACCTTAAATACCTGCCCTATGCTTTAACCATACTTTTTGGTGACTTTTGGCTGTCATGCGTACAGAGAAGATCCATAGTTGCTGTTTCTGTTTATAACAGATGACTCCTTGGACTAAGTGTAGTTTGTAATATGATGCTGTCAGTGTCACAAGATGACAGTGTCGGTGTCACAGTTGACAGTGGGTGTGACACGAGGACAACTCATGTTGAAGACACTCCGTCAGCTAATGTAATAAATCAGAGGGGAAGATGAGAAGGGCATAAACAGGTGTGAAACATATGGTAAATATGTGGGACGTGACAGGGCGAGGCAGTAAGGGTATCTCCTTAAAGCTAACAAGTTATCATCAATGAAACACCTTTATGTATGTTCATGTTTATATATGCACAAAGCCTCACCTAAATCATAAATGTATATATACCAATCTCAGATATAAATACTTATATAATGTATGTATATGAAAAACATGCTAATAAGTCGGATGGACTCTATACCACCTGATTGTTTGTGATTTGATATAAATGGTGTGCAATAAAATATAGATATAATACAAATGGATATGATATAACTGGATCTCACCCAGGACAGTTCTAGCAGGTTCTAAGTTTGCATAAAGCCATTATTGTAGTATTTCTACCTTTAAAAAGGACACATTTATATTTAGTTTACATCTGATAGTCTTGCCCTGTCTGAGGAATGTAGTAGCCACAGGAGAATAATTTAGGAACAGTTCAGGCAGTGATAAAGTTACCCTAATGCAAGTGTGAAGTTCAGCCAGGAAAGGGAGGTGTAAATGCAGGAAAGGGGAGGAGTGGAGTTAGGACCTACTACATTTAGTAACACCTATATGGAGCAAGGATAGAAGTGAGACTACCTCCACCTTATAAGGGGCCCTTAATGGGGGGGGGGGGTCCCCAGGTCGATTTTAAGAAATGTCCATGTCTCATATCACCATGTCACTAGTGTCACTAACAGACAATGTTGGGTATCGACTATTAGTGGCTATATACCAATCAGGGAGGAAGATAAGCATTGACCTTTTGTAAATATGGACATCAATTTGTGCCTTTAAAGAAACTTTGTTAAGGGGGTTGGCATGGCCATGTCCCATGTCGACTTTAAGAATGCCTATGTATGTCACCATATCGATTTAAAGAAATGCCTGTCACCATATCGATTTAAAGAAATGCCTATGTCACCATATCGATTTAAAGAAATGCCCATGTCACCATATCGATTTTAAGAGAGGGCAATGTTGAGATACAGTATCGAATTTAGGTGTCTAGAGCCATTTATAAGACACCCATCCTACCCCCCCCCCCCCTTCTACTGCCACCCCCCCCCCCCCCAAACCCCCAGCTCCCATACTGCTACAATTAACACGCAGACAGAGGGCTGATTGAGGAGACATAATGAACACAGCTCGGGCAGTGTAGGGAGGCGTGGACACATGACGGGAGACAATACACAGGGGCTGGTCCTACCCTGCCCACCTCACACCCAGCCCTGCCCCCCTCACCACACCTCACACCCTACACCCCACACCTCACACCCACAGGTCCTGCCCCCCATCTGTCCCTCTACACCCACACACACGCCTATATAGGGACTCTACATGGACACATTAAGGCTGAGGTCCACATGTACACCCCTATATCCATACTACACACACGTAAAGGCTGGAGTCCACCTGTACATCCCTACACACCTCTATATGCGGACACTGCATGGACACCTAAAGGCTTGGGCCCACATGCACACCCCACACACAGATATTCAAAAATGACTGAGGCAAATCAGAATATCAAAAATGTCAAAATGACTAATACTCAGATATGAAAAGACTAGGGTGACTTGGTCAGTACTGAATAACCTGATAGTATTGACTAACTTTGGTTGGTCGTGGGCTTTTTGGTTGGGCGCGGGCTTTTTGGCTCAAAACAGGTTAAATTCTTTTGCCCCCCTCCCCAAAGAGGGGTCCAAATTTTTTTCCTCCCCCCCCCCGGTCAAGGGGTCCAAATTTGTTTTGCCCCCCCCCAAACCCCCCCCCCCCCCGTTGATAATAAATGATCACTCCCTTAGTTGACATGAGGCCTTTGAGGGACATATGAAAAATGTGATAAGAGACTAGAAGCACGATAATGGGATATTTTAGCCATTTGAGGGGTCAGAAATTAAACAAATATACCCAATGTACATACCGCTATGGACACCCAGAATTTTACAATTTTCTAAAAGCCTAGAATGCTCATTCTTACATAGAAATCAAGAATAACAAGACCGGTGCAGGAATTGTTCTTCCCAGCTGTGTGAAAGTGAAAATCCCCAATTGCAATCTCCCCGGCAGAGACTTCCGCTCCCCCGGTCACTTTCTATCTCTGCCAAAACCTAAGAACTCTCCTGTGGAAAAGGTCTGGGAAAGTGTACTACTTTCCTGCTCTCCTATCCGCTTCACACACTGCTTATATCCCTACGCCAAAATAGTTCCTAGGAAAATCAACAAATTCCACCACAAAAACAAAACCAATATGTCTGTAAGTTTTAGAAATTCATGTTCAGACCTTCCTACAAATATTTGAATCGAATCATAGATAGGAAATTGTATATTTCAAGAAAGTGTGCAATGGACAGAATCTGTCCATTTGGGAAGCATGGAGTAAGGTTTTTGCCCGGGGGGGGTACTCATATCGGAAATGGGTACCCACCTCCAAACGGCCCTAGAAAGCGGGGGCGGTGGGCCTCAAAAAAAGGGGGCGGTAAAACCGGAAAAGGGGGCGGTAAGGGAGTTATCGGGCCAAACATCCCCCCCCCAGTCAAAATTTCTTAGCCCTCCAAACTCTTCACCCTGTTCTTAAAAAAATAACCACTCTCTAACTCAGAAATAGAGGGCGGTAACTCTGTAGGGATTTGAAAAGTGTAGGGTGTGGATCAGTATAGCCCCTGAGGTATAGCCTATACTTTATGATGTGTCACCCTTTCATTTTGTAATTAGCATCCAGGCTGTAAGGTTTACACAGCCATAAGAACAAAGGAAAATGCTCATTCAAGGGAGGTGAAATATGAGGGATGGTATAAGAGTAGTCACACTGATTGAGGGGGGGGGGATTCTATGTTTGTTTTACTATTAAACTGTCCTATATCCATACCCCAGGGATGTCCTGCCATGAGGAAAGGAGGAAGGGGGGGGGGGGTAAGGGATGGTCAGCCTCCCCTCCCCTGAATTCCTAGGTATCTGTAGTTGGACAGTCCATTTCCAGGGCGGGTAGCATTGAAATACCATGGGCGGTGGCTTATGTGGAAAAGCTACAGGCGGTGACATCCTGCATTTGGTGGGTGCGGTAGTTTGGAGGTGGGTAGTTACCAACATAGAGTGACTACCCCCCCCCCCCGGGGTTTTTTGCAGAGGTGAAGTCCGGGCCGCGGTCCCGAGCGAAATATCAGCCCCCTGGAGATTGCCCCAATTGTAAAGTCTCTGCCATACACTCACAATTATACACACAAGTAGTATAGTATGTATCGGAACGGGACTATAGTTAAGTACTGTTTATTACTCAATCGACATGCAGCCAATCAGAGGCCTCCATTTGGTCACGTGACCCCCTCATTTGCATAATTACGTAATAGGCCACGCCCCCTCATTTGCATAATTACGTAATAGGCCACGCCCCCTTGATCACCAGCCAATCAGAGGCTTCCATTTGGTCACGTGACCCCTCATTTGCATAATAGGCCACACCCCCTTGATCACGTGACCCTTTCATTTGCATAATAAGCCACGCCCTCTTGATCACCAGTCAATCAGAGGTCGCCATTTGGTCACGCGACCCCCTCATTTGCATAATAGACCGCGCCCCCTTGATCACGCGACCCCTTCATTGACATGATAGACCACAACAACATCACGTGACTATCTTTGTTTGTAAACAACACCACGTGGCTCTCTTGTTTGTAAATAAGACCTACTAAGTTTAGGCATAGGTAACAGCAGTGTTTGTAAATAACGCCTACTATGTTTTCAGTCATAGGTGTCTAGAGCAGCAGCAGCAGCAGCATCTTCAGCAGCAGCAGCAGCAGCAGCCGCGTCATAAGTGTCTAGAGCAGTAGCCACGTCATAGATGACTAGTGCAGCAGCAGCAGCAGCATCTTCAGCAGCAGCAGCAGCAGCAGCAGCATCATAGGTGTCTAGAGCAGGAGTAGCAGGAGTGTCATAGGTGTCTAGAGCAGTGGCAGCAGCAGCAGCAGCAGCATCATAGGTGTCTAGAGCAGGAGTAGCAGGAGCGTCATAGGTGTCTAGAGCAGTGGCATCATAGGTGTCTAGAGCAGGAGTAGCAGGAGCGTCATAGGTGTCTAGAGCAGTGGCAGCAGCAGTAGCAGCAGCGGCAGCAGCAGTAGCAGCAGCAGCATCAACAGTATCTTCAGCAAAAGCAGCAGCAGCCGCGTCATAGGTGTCTAGAGCAGTGGCAGCAGCAGTAGCAGCAGCGGCAGCAGCAGTAGCAGCAGCAGCATCAACAGTATCTTCAGCAAAAGCAGCAGCAGCCGCGTCATAGGTGTCTAGAGCAGCGGCAGCAGCATCTTCAGCAGCAGCAGCAGCAGTAGCAGCAGCGGCAGCAGTATCTTCAGCAGCAGCAGCGTCATAGGTGTCTAGAGCAGCAGCGTCATAGGTGTCTAGAGCATCAGCCGCAGCAGCAGCAGCATCTTCAGCAGCAGCAGCAGCGGCAGCAGCAGCCTCATCAGCAGCAGTAGCAGCAGCAGCAGCAACAGTTTGAGCATCAACAGCAGCTTCAGCAAAAGCAAAAGCCCGTAACTTAGCATCATGGGCATCAGCTATAGCCGTAACAGCGACACTGCGACTAGCAGAAGCAAAACAGACTATTTGTTTAGCAGCTGTACAAGCATTAATAGCATTAGCCCTAGCAGCAGCCGCAACAGCGGCACTTTTAGCAGACGTTGCAGCATCAGTAGCAGCAGCATCGTTAGCAAGAGCGGAAACAGTAGCAAAAAGATTAGCAGCACGAGCAGCAGCGGCGAGAGTAACAGCAACGTTGTTAGCAGCATTGGCAACTTCGTATGCTGCATGTGTAGCACGAACAGCGATACGAGCTTCACGTTTTGCACGAGCAGCAGCATTAGCTGCAGAAGTAGCCCTCACACTTTCCAGCCACCCGTACGAATCTTGATAAAAACCAACTTCCACCTTACGAGCTTCACGTTTTGCACGAGCAGCAGCATTAGCTGCAGAAGTAGCCCTCACACTTTCCAGCCACCCGTACGAATCTTGATAAAAACCAACCTCCACCTTGCTACTTGTTGACTCATCAGTAAACATGGACGTCTCCTCATGTGGTGTTGTCGCGGCTCTGTAGTAGTGTTGGGATTGCTCACATTCGGTAGAACGTAGAGTGATTCCTGATGACGCCATGCTGAAGGTGGTTGAAGAAGTGTGTGGGACTCATGTTTCACTCTCGCTTATGTACTAGGCTCCGAGATAAGCTTCTTAACTCAGGAGGAAAACTCTCACTAGGAAGGCGACCGGCTGTCTACCTGTGTAGGCGCGGGTTCGTTACATCTTTAATCCTGTTCGACCCTCCGAGGAAATACATGAAAAAAACAAAAGACTCGAATCCGCAGACAGTAGGAAGCTATAAGGAGCTTAACTCGTGTTTGATTTAAGCTGTCTACCACACGCACGCGCTTGTAGTCACAGCTAGAGTGGCAGACTTCTGTCCGCCCGCTGACGCATGACAATCGACTTTAGACACCCCCTGTAGTTTGTTTTTTTTGCATACACAGTTGACTAGCATCTTAAGCTCTTACTCAGCTATAAGCCCATAGACATGTAACGCGCATTACTCTTCTTTATGGTAATTATCAGATCGATTTAAGGGTGGAAAGAGCTTAGGTGATGTAGATCCCTCTCTAGCTGAAAACAGGCTTAGACTATAGCATGTAGGCAGCTGGCCGCGTTAAACACCCCTGTAGTTTTTTGTATACACTCTCGATCCCCTCTCTAGGTGAAAACAAAAGCTTAGAAGATGAGGTGATCCGGCCACTAGCTGGCGCGTCACACCTGGCGTTAATCACCCCCTGTAGGCTTTGTATACGCTCTCTAAGTGAAAAACAAAAAAGCTCCCTCCACGGGCTGGCGCGTCACACCTGTCGTTAAAACGCCCCCTGGAGTCTTAGTATACACAGGTGCCCCGCCTTATCTATTCACCAGCTATAAGCCCATATACGTGTACATGCGATTTTTGATACCCTCTCTGGAATAGGGTGGGGCTCAAGGTGAAAACAAGATTAGGCCATTCGCTCTCTCAGCTATATAAAGAGCCTCAATTGTTCTTGCAACAGCACTTCACCACCGGTACACTATCAGTCACGAGGCAGATGTTTGCGGCATGGGTCATACAGGTTACCTACTAATAGCGGTTTGGGTGAGTAGATCACTTTTTTCCCCTAAAAAACAACTAAAAAAAACCCACTTATGACTCAGGTATGTATATGTAGCACTGTTAGTGTAAGTACACAGTAGAATCTACTGTACTATAGACTCGGCCCTCTGAAGACGGCGGAGCGCGTTAATGCGCGGGTCTGTGGCGGCGTCACTTGTTTTTTATTCTAACTAAAAAGTCAGAAGTCGATCTACGACCTATCAAAGACAAATTTGTGATAAGTTCAAACTAAATAAGAGACAGTTTGAGCGTCTCTTAGTCGCTGTCAAAGATGCGAATAACGAACGCGCTGAGGGCGGGGTTCAGGTCACGTATAGTTCCTTGCTCTTTCGTCAGATGGCGCCACAATAGGGGATTTGTACATTCCTACGATGCTCGCGAACATTTCAACGCATAATGAGCTATATAGGCAACAAAGTGTGCTTCTGAATATATTAAAATATAAAAAACAATTCAATATTGTGTATTTCTGATAGAAATGAGGCAGTTTCTTTGAATACCAACTAAACTATAGCGAGATGAAAAATACCACACCATATCTAAGGCTTTATAAAAGATACATAGGCAGAAACTCTCGCCGAGTCGGCAATCTGAAAAACGAACCAACTCGTTGTGCCACAAGGGCCCCCACTCAACGGGGGCCTTTTGAGCTCAGGCATGTTGTTTCTCAACACTAGGTGTAATTAATTACGCCCATGTTGAGTAGCATCTACTAACCAACTGACAGTGTCAGGCCCCTCTTTAGGGGCCACACAATAAATAAAGAATAGAGACCTAAGGGAACGTTCACAAACGTCTCCCCTTCCTACGGGGTGGGTGGGGTCTTTGGGTTTAGTGACAAAACAGCGACATGTCAGTTCTCTTTTTTTTTCCAAGTCTACATATTATTTATGATTAAAAAAAATTTTAAAAAAAAACCACGCTAATAAAGTGCGCTGATCAAAAACTGAATAGAAAAATAACCAAAAATAGGTTGGTAGCTGATCGGTCGTTGTCACACGGTGCAGAAAATTTACCGCATATCGGACCAGGGGATAGTCTGGCAGCGACCCGCCACCCCGTTCACAAGCTGTGTACAGCACCCCGTTTCTCTTTGTCCATATTGGCCTAAAAAAAAAAAAAAACAGGACATTGTTGACTTGGCTATTTTACCCGTCTGGGTCTTATTATTTAAACACCTCGTGTTGACCCTGTGGGGCAGCGGGGTACATGGAATAAACGTGTCCAAGTGCACGCTATCTAACACATAACCGAAGGTTACTGAGTTATGTAATAATAGTTATGTAATAATAACTGACCTATGAGGTCGCCAGTCAGTTTGCCGTGATTATTTTGACACACTCTCAGTTACTCGTAGCACATTTAATACATAATTAGACTCAGCCTCATATAAGACAGTCCTCGGCCACGCAGGCTGCATATCGGACCAGGGAGATAGTCTGGCAGTGACCCACCAGCCCGTCCACAACCTGTGTACAGCACCCCTTGTCTCTTTGTCCATAGTTGGCTAAAAAAAAAAACAAAAAAAACAGGTCATTGTTGACTTTGGCTATTTTACCCGTCTGGGTCTTATTATTTAAATCACCTCGTCTTGACCCTGTGGGGCAGTGGGTATATGGAATAACCGTGTCCAAGTGTACTCTATCTAACACATAACCAAAGGTTACTGAGTTATGTAATAATAACCACCCTATGATCCTATGAAGGCGCCAGTCAGTTTGCCGTGATTATTTTGACATACTCTCAGTTACTCGTAGGGTATCTAATACATAGTTAGACTCAGCATCATATAAGACAGGCTCGGCCACGCCGGCTGCATATCGGACCAGGGAGATAGTCTGGCAGTGACCCAACAGCCCGTCCACAACCTGTGTACAGCACCCCGTGTCTCTTTGTCCATATTGGCTAAAAAAAAAAAACCCAAAAAAAAACAAAAAAACAGGTCATTGTTGACTTTGGCTATTTTACCCGTCTGGGTCTTATTATTTAAATCACCTCGTCTTGACCCTGTGGGGCAGCGGGTATATGGAATAACCGTGTCCAAGTGTACTCTATCTAACACATAACCAAAGGTTACTGAGTTATGTAATAATAACCACCCTATGATCCTATGAAGACGCCAGTCAGTTTGCCGTGATTATTTTGACATACTCTCAGTTACTCGTAGGGTATCTAATACATAGTTAGACTCAGCATCATATAAGACAGGCTCGGCCGCGCCAGCCGCATATCGTACCAGAGGGATAGTCTGGCAGCAACCTGCCATCCCGTCTACAATCTGTGTACAGCAGTCTGGACCAGACCGCCAACTCTGGGTATAGCATTCTGGATGCCTGTAGCAAGACTGGATCTAACCCTTTAATAGTCGCATAGCGCTTTAATGTGCAGTGCCCGTTGTCGTCATAAGTCATGAATGCGGCACTCAGAGTTCCTCACCAGGGCTGCATGCATGCATACACTGGCATATCGACAAAGGGTGTAGCGCATTAAAGCACTATTGCCACCTTTAGCATTAAAGCGCTGAGGGTTTTTTTTTTTTTTTGATAGTGTAGAAACCAATATCTGTCTAATTAAACCCCTTATCAGTGCTTTTTTTTTTTTGGTTTTTTTTCACATACAAAAGAATTAGGTAATGGCGCTGCAGTACTCTGAAAAGCGGGTGGCGGTGAATTTCCATTTAGATCCTGAAAAGGGGGGCGGTCAGATGGCGTCAAGGCTCTGATAAGTAGGGCAGTTAAAATCATATGATTACATTGAGCTAATTTTCTTGCTGAAAGGAATGAATAATTGTATTTGTATAAAATTCACACACACACACACACACACACACACACACACACACATCCCACATCCCACATCCCACGTATATTATATTGAGATTGATTTTCAACTTTTGTGATCAGTGGTTGGTCCTTAAAAGGACCGTTTGGTAGAGAGAGGGTCGCAGGGACCTTGCTGCTGAAGCGGAGGGCGTGGTCATAACGCGTGGCAGTCCTTCAGCAGCTCCTCCAGCACGGCGGGCGGTAGTCCTTCCTCCATGCAGACTTGCTGCTTGACCTGCTCCACGCACCGGCGGATGAGTTGATCAGCGACGTTCTCGATCAGCTCATCCACCACACCCTCTGCTTCAGCAGCAGTCCGCTGTCTCTCCTCTCTCTGTAGCGAGGCAAAGAACTGCTTCTCCACGGCCGCATCGATCATAGATCGAGAAACGGCCACGAAGTTCTGTCTCTCCGCCTCCTCTCTCTGTTGCACGGCTACGAATTCCTTCTCCACGGCCGCATCGATCATAGATCGAGAAACGGCCACGAAGTTCACTCCGTGAGCCATTTTGTCGAACTGACTTCCTAGCCGCCTGAGAGATGCTGACGTCACACTATTTTCGACGACGCTATGACGCGCACGAGGTAGACAGACGACGTCGTTTCACTTCCTTATTTGGAGTTTGGGATCTTTTGACACCGAAGTCATACCGTACGGTCGCGATAAAGCAACTAGTGTTGAAAAGCGTGCCGGTCTTTTATAAGCGCCGGAGTATAAGAGCCTCCAAATGTTTTTTCTCAAGCACTAAAATCGCGACTTTGAATAAGCGCCAGCGCCTGGCTTGTATATAGCTCCTGAGTAAGAACTTCACCGAATTGAAAAGCCCTCCCTCAGAGCTCTTAATCGCGACAGTACGGTACAAATCTGATGTCAACCCGCGCCAAAAACAAAAAGGGTGTTCCGGTCACACGTACCTACGACGAGCGACCTTCAGCTATCACCACGTGAAGAGTGGGAAATAAATTTTGTACGGCAAGAAAACTGAAAACTGATAACGATTCCATTAGATAAGTATTTGGTTCCAATCTATGGCGAGATATTTCCACCAAAGCGATTGATTTATATGTCTGTAAGGTTCAGCTCTCCAACACTCTCCAATGTCCGCCGGTGCACGACGGTCGCCGCCCATCATTAGTCACAACTAAACTTCTGCTGGAGAGTGAAAGTTACGTTGAGTCTTGAGGTGCGCAGAGATACTATCTGCCGCAGCCTGATTTTAGTTCCACGCTATTTAGATAACCGCCCCATTTAAAATCTCTCTCTCGATCCTAGTAAAGGAAAAAAAAGGCTAGAGTTTATCATGGACGCGTCTCAGTTTTAGTCAAGCCGTAAAGTGAAGAACCAGAGCTTGTACATATTCCCACGTGGTGAGGGGTGACCCCGCGGGGCGTTCAGTTAGTACTGAGTCTATACTCAAGGTCAAGTTCCACTCTCTAAACAGAGCTTTAGCGACTCCGTCATATAGACTAGACCGCGCGCGCGATTTTTTTTTGCTGAAGCAGCTAATCGATGGAAGAGTAGAGAACAGGTGCTCGACCAAAAATCTGCTTAAGAGGCTTGTTATCAGGTATTAACAGTTAAATCAAAATATTTCAAAACATCCAGAAAAGCAGAATAACATGTCCTACGGGCTACAGCCGGGCACTGACGAGCAGACGGCGCTGACGTCATTTCAATCAGGTCACAGGGCTCTTTAGACACCTTTTCTGTAAGACCCGTCTCATACCTTAGTATATAATACCGTAAACACCGGTGATTAGTATATGATCACATTGGAGTCGCGGATCCACGAAGAGGCTGAATAAGCCTTGCGCGGACCCGCCACTTGAAAATGTGACATAATCTTACCATGCGCTTTGTTTTGTTTTTGTTTCTATTTACAACAGCAAACATTTCAAACAACCTATTGTTTTTTAAAATGATGAAAAATCAGCCCAAAAAAAAAAGTAAACATTTTAGAGCTAAATTTGTGGAGGATAGCCGGACATGCTGATGTCACTAGACCCCTAAATTCGATATGGTGACATGGGCATTTTCTTAAAATTCGATACGACGACACGGGCACGGACATCTAAGTGACATGGGACATGTGGCATTTCTTGAGTCCCTCATGTGCCATGGACCATAGTGACATGAGGAAAAAAAAAAAAAATGTTCAAAGAGTGCATCAGAAAAGTACCATTTCAAGCCTAAACATTTCGCCAAATTTTTTTTTCTCTTGGATGGTACTCGGCTTTGCAGTGTCTGGGTCCTTAAAAATGTACCAGAATGCTCAAATTCGGGTTCTAAATATTTTCAAAAAACGTTTTCTCCCTTAGTGACGTGTGACATGGCCATTTCTTAAATTCGACATACGGCTGCATGGGGAGGACCCACCCGTCAAGAGCCCCATGATGACTCATACCCGCCGCGTTCAAACTAGCGTGGTGGTTATAGGTAGACCTTCTTTCAGTATCCACGTGACCAGATCCATCGCCGTCTCTTGAGCAACAGTAACCGAGGTAACTAGGGTTATTGTTATCCGGGCCGTAAGACGACAGTCTGAGACAGTGTGTAGTCGCGTTTTGCTCTCCCTAATACTCTAATTCAAGTCGAGTTACCGCTAACCCCTACAAAAAGAGGGTCATTTGTGTAATTCAAAAGTCGTTCCTTTGTTAGCAATGAGGGGGTCGTTCTATTCATTGATTTTTTTTTTTTTTTTTTTTTTGTTTTTTTGTTTACAACAACAAGTCAAAGTACAGTCAATCAACCGAGATCCTTTCTACTCCGTGGGGGTGTAGAAGGATCTCCCCCCTGAGGTTACAAAGCCACCTCTTTATTTAAAGGGTTACGGGTCGCAAAGTCGCTTTCGCTTTCGCTTACAAGTCACAAAGTCGCATGAAATATTCAAGTCAAAAAGTCAAATTCATCAACTATCAGCACAGTCGTTTGAAAAGCATCAAGTCACCGAAAAACTCCTCTACAGTCACCTCCGACTCGCCTCCTCCCTACCCCCCCTAAAGGGGGGTAGAGAGGAAGCGATTCCCTAGAGATCAGATAATTTTTTTTTTTCTCCCGAGCAGACCCCAAAAGCCCCCCCTCCCCCCCAAGTGCCCGCCCACCCCATAAATAGTGCCCCCTCCCCCCCTCCCCTCCCCATGCATCTTAAAGTGCCCCCCTCCCCCCCCCTCCCCTCCCCTCGCCCCTTATAGAAGCCTCCCATTAGCTAGTCCAAGTCATGTGACCAAAAGGGAAGCGTAGTCTGTCTATTGTCTATATTATGCAAATGAGGGAGGGGGTCAGGTCACGTGACCAAGGGGGTGTGGCCTATTTTCTAAATAAAGAGCGCTTCCGGTCACGTGACCAAGAGGGTGTGGTCCTATTATGCAAATGAGGGGGTCACGTGATCCATGATTATGCAAATGAGGGAGTCACCTGACCAAATGGAAGCCACTGATTGGCTGGTGATCAAAGGGGCGTAGTCTACTATGCAAATGAGGGGGTCACGTGATCAAGGGGGCGTGGTCTATTATGCAAATGAGGGGGTCACGTGACCAAATGGGGGCCCCTGATTGGCTGGTGATCAAGGGGGCGTGGTCTATTACGTAATTATGCAAATGAGGGGCGTGGCCTATTACGTAATTATGCAAATGAGGGGGTCACGTGACCAAATGGAGGCCTCTGATTGGCTGCATGTCGATTGAGTAATAAACAGTACTTAACTATAGTCCCGTTCCGATACATACTATACTACTCACACACAGGATGGACTGCACTGGTGTACCCCTTTTCACCCCTACACTGGGGCACATCCACTTTGGAAACTAAGCAGTAGATTATAGATGTCCTGCAAAGTGCCAATCATATTTGGCATATAGAGTTTACTCGAATTATAGGGATCTTGATGATCATGCAATAAAGCTCACATTTCGTCGATCATGTCACATTTATTACGTATGTATTCTGTATAATTTTAATTTAGACCTGAATGATGATCCTGTAATTAAGGAAATAACTCAACGTATAGTTAACATATTTAGACGACTTGGACATGGTTGCACTGCAGAAGTTCTGTTCCCCAGGCCCTCTTCTCTATTGCCCAACAAATGTACCAGGTGGAATTTAGGCTTTACAGCCTGCCTGCTTGCCCCGCACCCCCCCCCCCCCGGGGCCCTCCCCCCCCCCCCCCACCCCCCCTCCTGCTCCCAGGCCTGCAGCTAATTCCACTGCCACCTTTTTAGACACAGCCCCACCCTCCCATTTTTATCTGAGATTTCCACCAGTCTTCGTATTGACGCGGCGACCCACCGGTTCAAAAGTGGGAATTAGATTTTCAAAAAGTCGCCCACCCGAGGGGTGAAAGGGCAACTGCCTGCGTGTCAAAGAGTAAGAGGGTAAAAAGTGGGCGAATTAGCTTATGGAGTAAAACTACTGGGTGGTAATTATCTTTGAAGGGAATTGTCATTATCAACGTCCCATGTAAAAATACAAAGTTGGTATTCACTTTGCTGGGAACGGCCTGAATAGCCTCATTTTCAGCACCTTTTATTCGGATATCGCCAATAATGGTTTGTGAAATTTTCAACCAAATTTGGGAATTTCAAAGATTTTGAATAATAACAATAAACAAGTCGGCAGATGATGAAAATGATAGACCATAGATTACTGTTAAATGTATTTTTATATGATACTTGCATCAAAGTTGATTATAATTACATTATGTACATGTATTATGTTATTCATGCAATACAATTGTTAATGATATAGCATTTTCAACAAGTGACATCAGTTACTTTGTGGACCTTGATGGGTAGATCCTGTATGTATGGCCTTAATCTATAGATTTTAAGATTGCCACTTGGTGATGGTTATTTATGTGATATATGTTTGATATATGTTACATGACGGTGTTACATGAAGTATATACACATGTGATTCATTAAATAAGTGTGGATTTACAATGGCAGTGCTGATCAAGTACTGAAATTTTGGAAAATAATTTAGAATTGTTTAATGATATCTTTCATCGACGAATCGCAGGGCAAGACATTTCGGTACTTTGGTACTTCTCGTAGTTAGTTGACCATCCCCTCCCCTTTTTCTTGAGGCTTTTCTTTCCGAGTTTTATTTGGCACAAAAAATCTCAGTAAATGGGGAGTTTTTACATCTTCGGCCAAAACTATTTACAGTGTTATTTTCAATCGAAATGTTCTACTCAGTGTCTCTCTTCTTGGTTGAGAAGTTGTAGCTGAGGAGAAATACATTGCACTGCCAGGGGTGAAATAATGATTCTCTAAATTCCATCAGGACAAAGTCTAAGGATCTCTGGGTTTGTCCTCCGGTTTGTTCCCCATAATGTTTTCACTTTTGTAAAGGAGAAGGAAAGAAGGATCTGACGCATTATACCAATTTGTTTAAGGATGTTATTCTCGTCCGCTGCTAGGTCCCCTCGGCGTCTGCCTCCATTTTGAGCCCTTTCACACGTGCCCAGTTAACCTGAAAATTACTTCAGGTTAGCTAAAGCCCTCACACACGGGCACAGGTGTGTCTAAGGACCTCCCAGCTCTCTAGGGGCACTTTCTGTCCCTTGAATTTTATTTCTCCTTTTGGTTCCCCTTTCTATCCAAAAACGCTCAAAAGTGTCACCTGTGGGGTGTTTCACAAGGAGAAAATAGATACAATCAATTTTACATGTTTTCTAAGACTAACTTAATATCACCCAATGTTAATTTTATCTTGGTGTTTCACAAGTTTCAATTGTATCTATGGTCATATACTTAGATACAATTGAAGATAATAATGTGGCTTGTGAAACACCAACATAAGACTAACATTTGGTAAAAGTAAGTCAACCTTAATCACCATGTAGCATTAATCTTAAATACGCTCCCCTTGTATGATGATCACATAGGATCAATATAAGTGTTGTTTAAATGTGTATAACCAGTTTATTTTCATCCTGAATAAACAGATATTTGCAGGGATTCTTGTGTGTAGTATGACACATATATTGCATGAAAAAAACGTGAAAAAATTCGTAAGGAAAATATTAGCGGGCATGGTATGAGCTCCACGCTAATATGCATTGTGAAACACTTATACATTAGTTGTATCTAGATTGTAGGCCAAAGACCCTGACTTAACATCTTGGTTGTAGACCTTTGTGAAACACTTTTTATAAGCAGTATACAATTGATACAACCAAATGTCGGTCTTAGTGGTTATATACAATTAACACCTCCTATAGAAACACTTATTCTACAATTAATTGTATGTCCCCCTTGTGAAACACCCCACTGAAATGGTCATCAAAAACAGAAGGGTTCTCTGTGGTATATGCTGTAGTCAGAAGTATGGGGAGATAGCGGCACAGGGGTCCAGTGTAGAGGGCACTATCAGTCTCTAGTTCCCCTTGAGGCTCCCAGGGGGCATTACTATCGCTGCGGCGTTCCGGCCTCGTTTTCACTTGATTAACTTCCTGTAAAGATGACGTCATCAAGATGGCGGCCACGCGAGCATGATGGGATACAAGGGGCAGATAACCAGTCCCCAGAGAACTGGTCAGCTATGTGGGTGGGCAGTGTGCAGGGGGGGGGGCTTGAGGGGGGGGGGCTCCCATATTTAAGGCCAGCATAATATTGGTTTATACTCCCTATACCAAATTTACAAACATTTCTAATCAATTGAAAATTGATAGATATACCATCTAATTATGTATGAAGAAAAATCGTCTATTTTTCATTCTAATATCATTTGTGGCCCAACGGCATGGCTGAACGGCCAGTGCGAGATCTGGGTGAAGAGGATAGACTTATCATGTAACCTTTACAAAAATACAAGAAGTGTGGTAGGGTAGGGGATACAGTACACTGTAAATAGTAAGTACAGGTACATAGTATAATCTACTGTAGTTTTACAGCAACTACTGTAGATTTACAATACTGTAGGTGTGCAGTAGATTCTACTGTACACAGTAAATTCTACTGTACACCTACAGTAGATTCTACTGTACACCTACAGTAGATTCTACTGTACACCTACAGTAGATTCTACTGTACACCTACAGTAGATTCTACTGTACACCTACAGTAGATCCAACTGTTTACAGTGTAGTGTATATATATCCTGCTTTGTGATGGTTAGCCTAAAAGCCTAAGAGGAACCCACCTCAGTGAAGCATTCCCTTGGCCTCACTGGTAGGGAGGAGGGCTGGGGTGGGTAGACTGTGTACAGAGTACGTAAGGTGGGCATTGATAAAGGCCTGGTCAGGGATCCCCACAGGGTGCAGGAGATCCACCAGACCTGTGGGCATCTACCGCAGGAATCCCCTCACTATAATTGGTACATCACCACACTCAAAAAATAATCTTGTCTCAAGACTCTTCAAAGTGACGGTCATAAAATAAACGAGTCAAAAACTTGTCTAAATGACATGGGGGCAGGTCTTCTAGCTGGAGATAAAAGACCCACTTGGCATGTGCTTGCCCGAAACCCGACATTTGCCAGCTCCAGATTCTATTTGTGGGATGGTAACCTGATAGGTTAGACAACTTTTGACTCGTTTATTCTTCGATGAGTCTGGAGACAAGTTTATTTTTTCAGTGCACTAGGGGCACCGTGAGCCCACACAACACCCCTACCTGCTAATACAATGTACTGAATAGGGGAGAACATAATTGTATATTTGTATGCTGTTCATAATCATTACCATTTACACAACAGGTAACTGCTGCTTATACCAACCAGTATATTTAGAGTAGACCACACGTAGATACCTATTCTACTTCAGGAGTACTCTAGACTTGCTCAAGTCCTAGAATTTTAATAAAGACAAAACTTTTCTCAATTATACTTTTCTCAACTGTCTAATTCTAGTGGGAACAACCAGGGGAGGGGAGGACGGGGGGGGGGGGGGGGGGGGTAGTGCGTGTCAGAGTAGAGTTCTCACTGATGCAGGCCAGTCTAGGAGCAGTCCAGTTGGGTCTGAAACATTGAACAACACCGATTCAACGAGTATTAGACACACCATCAACTTTGCAAGAAAGGTAAATGTTATCCGTCATGCTATACCCTTATGATATACGTTGTATGCCATATTGCACTTTTTATCACTGCCACTATGTTTGCCTTTGAATAACTGAGCAGATGAATGCGAGAATATCAGGAGGTTGGATACCAGATTATATCTAACAGTGTCACTTGAACCTTTATCAAATATTTTTCTAGTCCCATATGAACTAGAAATTTAAGTAGACAAGTGTTTAACGTATCTTATATGCATTGTACATTTGTACATGTACACATATATTTAGGTGGAGGGAGAGAAAGCAATCTGGGTACAAGTTGGCACACACTAGTTGACACCCCTCCCCCCCCCCCCCCCCCGCCCACCTCCACACCCCAAGTACCCCCTTTTCTATGAGCATCATATTCTGCTCCGTGGACGGTTACCATCGTTCACTCACAAAGTGTCAATTTGAATTCCCAATCCCTGCTCCGTGTGGCTTATTGCCTTCTGCCCCTTTATGCAGCATGTGCCGTAGGGCCTGCATGGTGAGGGTGTGGGTGTGTGGGGGGGGGGGGGGGGGGGGGGGGGGCGGAGGGTTAGATTGAGATGAATTAATTGTGCATGAGACGAGTTATAAGGAGTGTATGAGGATGGGTCGGTGTGTGCGGCCTGTCCGGGGGTTGTCCGGGGGTTGTCCGGGGGTTGTCTGAGGGTTGTCTGAGGGTTGTCCGGGGGCACTGGACTCCCCAACACCAGGTGTGGCGTATACTAGGGGCGGGAGGCCCCCCGGCTCTTCCACCTTCCCCACCTCCCCCCTCCAACCAAACCAAGCCCCATTCCCATTTACCCCAGGCCCTACCTCCTGGGGGCTCCCACTGCGGCCCTGACCCGTCCCCACCATTACTCCCTGGTCTGTACAATACTCACTACAGGAGGCCCCCACAGTCCCGTCCCCCCACACACCCCGCACACCCAGCGCCCATTGTCGGTTCCGGTTCCGGCGGCGCGGTCATTGTGCGCATGCGCGGACCGTCACGCCGTCTGGCGGCGCCCCCCGGAAGGCCCCTGCCCCCTCCCCCCGGGGATCCGTCCCGCGGCATTGTGGGGCAGCAGGGGAGGTATTCACCCCTGGAGAAACACTCTCCTCCCTCCTGTAGTACTCCTGCTCGCCGCCTGGTGTCTCTGCTCCCCGCCTGGTGGACGGTAGGGCCAGAAACAAGAGGTTTGTTTCCGGTCACCTGACCGGGTCTAGCAAAACAGTACTGGGTCCCCCTATTTTCTTTCTTATTTTCTGAAAGTATTGCTACGGCTCGTAAATCAGACAATTTTAAAGGATTTTATAGTGAAAACTCTTAAAACGGGCTCAAAACGGTTGAAAGCAAAAAGAAAAAATTAATTTTTCTTAAATCGGCCGACCAGGCCTATAGCTTGTCAGACCATGTTACCGGAAGCCAATTTTTCATTTTTAAATGTTGGCCTATGTTCGGCAACAGGCGGAGATGGGCCGAGCTGGTGCTATATAGGGCCTTATACGGCCATACAGCGCTGTATAAGGAGTATAATGGCCGAGTAGAGTGGCCATTGTGGCCATTATACTGCTATATAGACGGTTCTCATTCTGCTACAGTCTGGATTATTATAATCATACAGTCAGTGGAGTATAGGGTGGGATGTGGCCAATTTACCTGCCGTCACTTTTATTTCGATATCTTTTGAGATACACCTGTTGATATATGGTTTCCAAGGGTTTGACAGTTTTATGTCTTCGGCACAAATGCCATGTATTGGTAATATGTATTGAAGATAGCACATTTTTAAATCCAGGCCTATGTCGTGTATTATATCACCGGAGGAGGTTTGTCAGAAATCATGCAGAGCAGTGCAGATATCAGATTACCCTGCAATGATTATATCATGACAATTATTGCAAATTAGATATAATTTTCTTTTATGAAATAAAGAATAAGTTATATTTACATATATCGTTCATTGTGTTTGTTGTTTTGTTATTGTAATTTGCTGGTTAATATTTGTCCATTTCCTCAACAAGGAATTGAAAGAGGGGAATGCATTGTCAAAACACTATGTGTATGACATGCGCAGTGGTGAGAACTATAGCTTTGAGGTAGCCCAAAATCCAGCCAATACATGTACAATAACAATGATGTTCATTGAACAAATGTATAAGAACATCATAAACGGTTACCTTTGAATGTAGCCTACCTCATTTCCATACTTGGTAATAGTGCAATGTAATGTAATGTGTTATGTAACATCCCACTGAACAGGACTGGGGAAATGAACGTTCAAAACTTGAGTGAATCGGGTGAATCTGGGAAGGTGACCATTACTTGGGAAAAACTTGGGAATCCCTTAAGAATTCACCCCGGGAGTTCCTGTGAAACCGGAAGCAAGTTTTTAACCCAGGAGATACTAGAGACTTTCTGAAGATGTATTCTCATACATTTATCCCCATACTATCATACAATTCACCCAAGTTTGAACTCGGGATATTTCCCAGTTATTACCAAGATTCACCTTTCTTGATGTACTGCCAGTTCTACATCCAATTGACATGTTCTATGGTGAGGGGCATTTCCTGTGCTTTTCTCAGGAAATGGACTTATGCAAAACTAGTGACATGTCCATAAGATTTCCACAAGTCTGGACTCTGGATATTCCCAAGTTATTCTCGAGATTCACCCTTGTTGTCATACTCTCAGTTTTCTATGACATTGATATGTTCTATGGTGAGGGGCATTTCTTGTGCATTTCTCATGAAACGGACTTGTGCAAAACTAGTGACATGTCCATAAGATTTCCACCTCTGGATATTCCCAAGTAATTTCTGTAATTCACCCTTGTTTTCATAATCTAAGTTTTGTATTACATTGATATGTTCTATGATGAAGGGCATTTCTTGTGAATTTCTCAGGAAATGGACTTGTACAAAACTAGTGACATGTCCATAAGATTTCCATAAGTCTGGACTCTGGATATTCCCAAATTATTCCCCAGATTGTTACTCTCTTGACAAAACTTAGGGTTTGACCCCTGTTGTCAAACCCTAAGTTTTGTAGATAAAGGGAACACACTGACCCTGCCCCAGCTTAGTTGCCACCCCCCCCCCCCCTCCACACAAACACAGACATGTGACATCCTTCCCTAGGGGCCCAGGGCTGCACCCAAGCCTGACTCAGCTCCTGGCCTAATCCTGTTATGATAGTACAGACACTGGGTGTGTTACCTAGACAACAGGTCATGTGTTAGAATGTCTGCCTATATCATAGTATCCATGCACCATTAGGCCATCCCTCTCCAACAGATACAGACAGGAAGAAGTAAAAGAGAGAGAGATGTGCAAATGCAATATTTTGAAGGTTTGTACCCTTTTCTATGTTATGCATTTATTGCTACATTACTTTGTATATCTATACATGTAGGTATATATAATGCATGTTGATGATATATTCAACACAACAGATAGGACATGTTGAATTTTATATATGTGTAGGCCTTTACTATAATTCTATAAATCTATGTTATTGCCTTGGTAGTATAATTATGCATATGCATGTTTTTGTATACTGTATATAGAATCCTTTACATCAGACTCTGACAAAAATATGAAAAGAGTATTCTCTGCCTGATATAATTGTTATACATATGCTATGCCTCATATGCTAATTGTACATGTATTTTGTTCTTTCAGGTCATTCCCAACAGCAGCTGCAATATGTAACATTCAGGAATAGAGGAAGTTTAATTGATAATGTTGTGATGTGAAAACAAATAAAAGTGATAAATGCAAGGAGCTGAACTGTGTATTTTGCTATAATTTAGTATTCATTAATGGTGCTATTCTGAGGCAAAGAAGTGGCCAAACTGGGGAACCATAACTTGGGAGAAGCAGGTGAAAATCTGGTGAACTAAACTGGGGAACCATAACTTGGGAGAAGCAGGTGAAAATCTGGGGAACTATAACTCAGGAGAAACAAGTGCCAATCTTGGGAACTATGACTTGGGAGAAACAAGTGCCAATCTGGGGAGCCATTACTTGAGAATTTGATCTTGTGGAAATCACAGGAATAACTTGAGACCCAGACATGAGAAAAAAACTTGTGCAAATCATGAGAAAAACATGAGAATCAGACTTAGGAAATAAAGTTGTGTGAATCTGGGGATAAACTTAGGATTCAGACTTAAGATATTATCTCAAGTATGCTAGGTTTTTTGCTGTCTACACTTTCCCGGGAACCCTCCCTTCCCAGTTCTGGAGAATCTCCCCAGTCGTGACTCGGGAAATTCCTAAGAATTTCCCAAGTTTTTGTTCAGTGGGATATGAATGGTGAAAAAGAAATGCATCTTTATCGGTTGTAAAGAGGGAAGAATGGGTAACGAATGACATATCAGCAGGCTGTTTTGATGATATCAGAATTCCAAAGGGCTCATGTGCCCAATTCTCTCAAGCCATTATCTCCAGAAATAAATGACTATATTCGATAGAATATGAAATTATTTTTATTTTGGAATGAAGCCTGTACAAACTCCAAAAAATAATGTATTCATATAGCTGACATATATAGTTGTGTCGATAATGGTCAGGGTAAATAGACACCAATACATTTGGTGCTCTTCCCCCAAGTTTCCCTGAGCCCCCTCACTGAAAACATTAACTTGTCTCCTGTGGGGTGTTTCACAAGGGGCATATACAATTAATTGTAGAATAAGTGTTTCTATAGGAGGACTTAATTGTATATAACCAGTAAGACCGACATTTGGTTGTATCAATTGTATACTGCTTTTAAAAAGTGTTTCACAAAGGTCTACAACCAAGATGTTAAGTCAGGGTCTTGGCCTACAATTGAGATACAACTAATGTATAAGTGTTTCACAATGCATATTAGCGTGGAGCTCATACCATACCCGCTAATATTTTCCTTACATATTTTTTCACGTTTTTTTCATGCAATATATGTGTCATACTACACACAAGAATCCCTGCAAATATCTGTTTATTCAGGATGAAAATAAACTGGTTATACACATTTAAACAACACTTATGTTGATCCTATGTGGTCATTATACAAGGGGAGAGTATTTAAGATTAATGCTTTATGGTTATTAAGGTTGACTTACTTTTACCAAATGTTAGTCTTATGTTGGTGTTTCACAAGCCGCATTATTATCTTCAATTGTATCTAAGTATATGTCCATAGATACAATTGAAACTTGTGAAACACCAAGATAAAATTAACATTGGGTGATATTAAGTTGGTCTTAGAAAACATGTAAAATTAATTGTATCTGTTTTCTCCTTGTGAAACACCCCACAGACCTGTCTAACCGACTATCATAAAATAAACGAGTCAAAAGTTGTCTAACCTATCAGGTTACCGTCCCACAAATAGAATCTGGAGCTGGCCAATGTCGGGTTTTGGGCTGGCACATGCCAAGTGGGTCTTCTATCTCCAGGTAAAAGACCAACTTCCTTGTCACTTTTTGACAAGTTTTTGACTCTTTTATCTTATGATTGTCTCTTTGAAGAGTCTTTAGACAAGTTTACTTTTTGAGTGCTGTACATTGTAACAACACAAGTTGTGTTTTGCTCCAGGTGTTGTTGCTGTATGTACACACGGCTGATGGATCGTCCCTGTATCCGGCCCCACACCACACAGCCGCCGCGCAAACTGCTTTTTGTTCAAAATCCACTTTCTGTCTGTTTCCCGTCGTTTTCACGGCAGGTGGAACCAAACATTTACCTTCCTGTCTCCACGGGGGGAGAGTGCCCACCGGCCAGCTTCATGCACTCTCCCCCAGAGGTTTAGCTTCTGTGCTGGAACTCTCCGAGCATCATTGTTGCTCACCTCCGCTGTGTGAGAAAGCAAAAACAATTTCTTTAGGAGGAAAGGGTGAAATATGTGCAGGCCACAGACCACGTTTCGTACACTGATAGCTCCCTAAATCACACTTGCTTTTACTACTATGTCCGTGTCTCATTTAGGAGTCTACAATCAATATAGTTGTTTTTTGTGGGGTTTTTTGGTAGGTTTTTTTTTTTGGGGGGGGGGTGCATAGGGAACAAATATATTTCCTCTTTTCAGAAAAAACATACATACACACACACTAAAGACTACGCTGAATCAGATCCCTCTGGATGGGGGAGGAAAGAAAATGTCCTTGAGCCCCCGACGCGAACCCCCCGCCGCTTTACGCGGTGTTTAATTATTACCACTTCCTTGGCAGAGAAATTATATGCCGCAAATTTACTCCATAAATTAAAATAGAGCATGTATTATGTGATTACATGCGATTACCGACACGACAGATCTTGACGCAGCAAGACACCAGACGACACTTTACCGCGGACAGACGACTTTTGACGGGGCCCGCAGACCGCAGACCGCGGCGGGACGCTGCGTCTGACGCTCAGTGGACGCTGCATGGACGCTGTATGGACGCGTACAGCGGGGTGTGGTAATGATACCTTGTATAAGGAGGATAACGGTACATGTCTGAGTAGGACATTTAGGTATACCCAATGATAAGCGGTACTTCTTGTCATTGGTAGACCTTATATCTGTAGAACAGCTAGCTAACTATAAAGCCTAATGGTTGCTTGTCACACGCAATTTTCTCATATGAATTGATTCCAATAGTGTATTATTGGAGTGTTCATTTTTAAAGCAGTGTATTTATTTAACAGATTACTATTATAATCATGCTGGAAATTTCATAATAGTTGACATTTACTTTTTTTTAAAACGTATAAATTGCGCACAAAAAGAAGATGGCGGGGGGGTAAAAGCTTTTGGCATATACTAAGTAATGCACAAAACAGTGACCATATAAGGCTGATATTAGACAGCATGTACACTTTTAGAAATCATGATTACTAAAGTACTTTCACATTGCAATTCATATTGCAAACAAATTGTGGTGAGCTATATACAAAATGTACATTCTTAAATGCAGACACTCACAGATATATTAAAGACCAAACTTAGTGATTGTATATTGGAGAATGTTGATATAATAAGACCCTATACCATAACTCCAGCTGCGGAGCATGTAGTCTGTACACCCCTGTGCACGTGTGTATAATATAATATAGCAGGTTCCACATGCCCCCCACACCATAGATCCTACATTTTCCAATGCAGACAGTCAGAGGTACACTAACGTCTAAAAGAGTGCTTTATATATTGGGATATAAAAGGACCATATACCATGATTCCAGCATGTAGCCTGTACAACTGTACCCCCTGTGCATGTGTATAATATCAGGCTCCACATGCCCCCCCCCCCCCCCCACACACACACACGTGCAGCATACACACATACAGGTATGTTTGATATCACCAACATGTCACAGTCACACACACCCCACATCAAGAACCCTATTGCCTCCAATCCCACTTGTCATCCCCAGGAATGTTCTCAAAGTGACCACCAGGTGCCGCCACTGACCGCTCTGACATCCGGGCACTGACGGCGTCTCTCATCTCCGCCAAATCCCTCATTATCGCCCGGGGTAGCCGCAAATAACGTGCCACGTGACACGCCGCGAGAAAGTACGAGAACGCCCGCACCACAGCGGAAGCCATATATCTTCTTCCGGTGAAAGAAGGGCATTGTGGGAGCCGCCCGATCCCCAGCGTTTTGCACCTCCGAAAGAGGAGAGGAGTGTGGGGTGGGCCATTAGACTCCACGGGTGGCTTTTTCTATTTTTTGTGTGGTAGGAGGGCCGAGATGGGACGCTGGTCGTCGCCCCACCTGGCGGACGTTCTGTGAGTGACGACCTCAGCACGTGACCCCCATCAGCGTGAAAAAGGTGAAAGATGCATCGGCTGCATGTTTGTCAGTTTTACACTTATTCCACTCAGACTGAGTCTCACACAACTAGAGCCTATTATTGGGGACAAGGCGAGTGGCGGCCATTGAAGGGGTGATGTATGCCTCCCATTAAGATGACTGACCAGCCAGGCCCTGTTGTATCCCCATTCACGACGTCAGAAAATGGGGAAAGAATTGACTCTGTGCGTGAAGTAAGCTTGCCGCACAGTGAAGTGTAAATAATGTGTGATTGTTGAACTTGTTGCCACTTATACGTCACCAACTAAGTACACTCATGTCGTGCAGGCCTCACTAGACTCTATTTTATCTTATTGAGGAACTCAGATATGTAAACATCAGATGATGGAGTAGCAACAAGCAAGACATCGTGTAGATTCAAATCGTCCTTCACCTTCTTTGTCGTGTGCCAAATTAAACATCAATATAGGATAAACTATCTGGGTCTGAGTAAAGGGTTGTTGGTTATTTAATGGGGTTTTAACTGGGAAGCACTGCCTGTCCTCGAAGTTACATGACTTATTACACAGGGGCGGACCCAGGAATTTGAAAGGGGGGGGGTCCACCAAACACCAAAGTACCAAAAAGTGACACGCCGCGACTCGTGGCGGATCAAATTATCATTAAATTTTTTTATTTTTTTTCCCAAAAGGGGGGGGGGGGGTCCTGATCTACAGACCCCCCCCCCCCCCCCCCCACTCTGGATCTGCCCCTGTTACAAAGTAGTCCTTGCAACTATTAAGTGGCATGATCCAATTATATATGACTTAATTATGCAGATTCTCAACCCAGGGTATTTTATTTTTCTACCTTCCTATTTCTACTTTTCTTATGAACTGACATTATAAGTGTCATCCCTGTAACCCCCAACCGCCGTGTACCAGTCTTTATGAAGACCTTCACACAGACTAAACTGACCACCAGCAGGGTGCGGGGGGGGGGGTGTAAGATGAGCAGGTACCTGGGCAGGTAAAGGTGTGAGGAGGTTACTGTGGCACCTAACCCCACACAACTGTCACCCAGCCACACAGTCTACATGTCACGTACAGAAAGAGCCTGAAACTGAGCAGCACAGATAAGATGACAGAGTAGATAAGGGTGGGTGCTGGTGGTTGGGAGGGCAGGGAGGTACCGGGACCTGTACAGGAGGGGTGGTCAGGGAATGCTGATAGCGGCAATGGGGGCGGAGCCCGGCACGGAGGAGGGTCCGGGGAGGAGGGTACTTATTCAGATTCAGATTTTTGGAAATGTGTCTGTACTTCCTCCTGGCAGATATCTTGATTTGTTCTTAAAACATTGCAGATATCTTGAGTTTTCCTTCTTGTAGATATTTTGATTTGTTTGAGCAAATGCATGCAGAATAGGGGCTATTCAAGTAGCATACCGTATTGTGACACGTGGTGCAGGAGATTATATTGAGAAGTATGCCATTACCACGAGATCATGATATTGTATACATGTACTACGTTGTACTCGTAAAAGTAAAACAAAGATAACAGAGGGGGTGGAGGTCTGGACAAATAATTGAAACGTAAGGTTTGAAAGGAGGTAGATATGACATATTCAAATTATTTAGTTTCTTCTCTTGGATAGCGATATAGATTGATAATGGCATTTGCAACATATATCATGATTGATTATTTTGATTTGATTATGCTACACTCTCCTTTGAGTTTTCAGAAATGTTGGTAGCTGAGCTTGGCTCCATGCTTTCAGGTGGTGTTTAGATATGTGGACACAGGTTGGGTGTGTCCAGCACCATCCGACTCCTGACTGGTATCTGCCCCCCCCCCCCCCGTTACACCCTAAACTACACCCCCCCCCCCCCCATTACACCCCCCCCTCCCCCCCCCCCTGGGACGTCTAGGGATTCAACCCCCTGCCTGCCGCTAACCACCAGCGGGCTCAAACAGAAAGAAAGACTCCCCTTCTCCTTTTTTGAAAAGTTCTTTTCATGAGCTTAGCCTGAGGCTACTCTGTCCCACCAAGATGCCCTGACAGAAGAATCACCCCCCCCCCCCCCACACACACACAGTCCTGTCGTCTGCTACTGGTGTCTTTGTGTACGGCGCGTTCCATTTGTGACGTCACGGAGCGGCCAGCCAATCACACAAAGTCTTGCTATTCTGAAAGCAGACGACTTTTTATGGCTGCTTTGGCGCGAACAGAGAGAGGCAGGGATTGGAACGCCTTGACTCTGGTATCAGGCAAAGTGAACGGTGAAAATGTCAATGGAAAGGTAAGAGTAGCCGGTCACAAAAGCCGCTTAGGGCCGTGTTGGACTTTGTCTGCTGAGAAAGCCGTTGTTAGCTCGGCGAAATGTCGTCTGCTCTGCTCTGTGAAAATGGCGGCAATAAAACGTTCCAAATTCCAAAGCCGACATCTGCTGTTTCTACACAGGTCAAGTATACTGAAATGTTTTCAAAACATGACTTGGAGTGTCGATACTTCAGTGCCTTGACTGATATCTACATTCCTTTATGCTGCGAAATACCTAAATGACACGACTTTTAATGGACGTGGGAAGCTTTTGTCGATTAATTGCCCCAATTCGACTGGTTTTGGCTAAAAGCACCGGAAGTTCAGTGGTCGAGCTTTTATTGGAGGAAAACTTTAATTGGCAAAATCAGGAAGGCTGAGATATAGGTGGGTGGAAGGGGCCTGCTCTAGTCGGTGACTGCTGTTTGTCACGTTAGGAATACAAAATGTATACTTCAACTTAAGTCACACATCTGTTCATTTTAGAAGGTTGGGCGGATGAGGTACATTTAATGAGAGATCTACACCAACATCACAAAAGTAATTTTGACCATGAATAACTTCTTTAAAATTAAGTTTTAAAATGTCTCGTTTTAAATATGTATACACTATAGGGTCTGAGTTTGGGTCGGTGATGTGTCATCATATCACAGAACAACGGTTTACAAAATGCAGGCATGCATAAAAATGCCAGGGATAATTCCCGGGGAATAATTACACTTTAGATTATCTCAGTATACAATTAGTTCAACCATCTCCGCATATCTCCAGAATAAATAATATTACAACAGACAAGAGAAAGTATTCAGAGTCATTCATCCGACCCAGAGGATTATGTTTACATCAAATAAAATGTCACCACAGAAGGGACCAGCTCTTGACGCCAGCCTCTCCTCCCACCCTTATCTACCTGTTGATATCAAGTGTAATTAATTCTGGTGCTGAAGTGCCCTTGGCTGTTAGAGAAGGTGACATTGGTGTAAAAAGATGTGTCAACCTTACAGCAACACACCCCAACAACCACCTCCCCCCGCCCCCACCCTGCGTGTGGAGGGGAAAGGAGGAGAGAAAGGAAGGCAGATAGAGAAGTCAACACAGAGGTTACGTCACGGCGTCTTTGACGTTACATTCCATGACGTCACGACAAATGACGTATTTCCACGTGACTTGTCATGACGTAACGTTCTGACAGTCTGTCTTTTGTTGGTGGCTGAATCAGAAATAGAAATAGCTTTGATTTGTAGAATCCAGCATGGGTGGGTGGAGTTATAGCGTGCGTGTGGAAATGGTGAGCGGAGAAATCTAATCGTCCATTATGTACCTGGGATTTAAGTTGTCTACAGGTTGAGATATAAGTGCATACAAGTCGCTACATGCTTGTTGGATGACATCCGGGATGTTTCCGAATACATCATGTTGGTATCGGATGGATTTTGTGAGAAAAGGGGTGTAAATTAACAACAATATCCAGCTGCATGCACATACAATAATTATACAGTACTATACAATATAATACAAACGTTTATACATATAGCCCAATTTGTTGTACATCACATTTTTCATACATGATTTATACAGATGAAAAATACATGTGTGATGTACCGGTAGTACAATTCCATTGAACACAGGGTTGGCCAGGGCCCACACATCTGTTAGGATAGCCACTGGCCCACTGCAACATAAAATGCCATTGTCCCCGGGAAAAGGTGAACCCACACATCCCATTTATTTCTAAACCACCTAATAGTGATCCATCACAGTACTACTTAGATCTGGACACAGATCCCCCACAGACACACACTCCAGCTCCATCTCCAGCTACAAATTCCACATTACCCTTAGAGCGTTCTGCCCCAGGAGACCCCTTGACCACCGCTCCACACACACCAATCACTCCAGGGGTAAACCTGTACCCTCCATGGGCATCTCACCACTAGAGTAGACCCCACTCAACCACATATATCATGATGCCTACCCCACTCTACTGAAAAAATAAGTCTGTGCTTGGTTCAGGTAACGCCATCATTCCTATAACATCTAGGGTATTTACTGAAGTACAGGTGACCAATAGATCTTCTGTTTTGCTACCAATAGTGCGAATTTTTTTTAAAAAAGGTATCATATTAAATTATTTTGAAGAAAAAAACAGTGAGATGAACAGTGGTTTATTTGTTAGATGGGGTCGGGTTAGCCGACACGCACCTTTCCCTGCCTCTTCTCCTGACCCCATACTGGTAGGCCATGATCTATCTGTACCTGTGGTCATCTCCTCAGCCCCAGGTACCCCCCCCCCCCCCAGTACCCCAGGTATACACCCCAGGTATTCACCCCAGGTGCCCCTACCACCTGTTGTACCGGCGGCGTACCTCAAAGAGACTGAGGTGGATCCCAGGGGTATCTCCGGGGAGGGAGGGACCCCCCACGACTTCCCCCCCCCCCCCCCCAGGTCTCCATCTCACTGCATGCCCCTCCTGGTCTCACCTGGAGGGGGGGGGGTATGTGGAGGAGTGGAGGGGGGGGGGTGGTGAGAGGGGAGGATCAGTTTTCAAGGCGGTGGGAAACACCACTCATCACCCCCTGCACAGTGCCCAGGTGTGAGTGAATGTGTTTGCCTTTTTTGGAGAAGCGGCGGGGGGGGGGGGGGGGGTGTAGCTTTCTCCACTGGTCATGGCTCCTATATGTGTCTTACCATTCACCTGGAAAATAAGAAATGACTCCTGGTCTAATTTCTATATGATCTTCCCCGTGTCTTTGATTCTTGTGAGGTATTAGGATGCAGGATTAAATCACAGAATCATTTGTGAGTATAGAAATATGGATTCAGATTCTTTCACTGAAGCTATACAGTTATCTTTTCTCATAGATTACTGGAAGTATGGATGGTTTATGTAAAGTTAATTGAAGAATATATTGGCCTCGCAGTTGACAAATATAATTGTTTCTGAAATAAACTCTCACTATTTGAGGAAGAAAGACGGTGGATTTCTAGCCTCTGTCTTGGGAATGGTCACATTTTGTTATAATACTTGGTTGCGTGTATGCGATTTTAAATGTGAATATGAATCAAAGCTGATACATAGCAAAACGGTTCCTGTCCCAAGCAGCTACCATCTTCCCCCTGATTGTCCAACCGTCTTACATTCGTTAAACCCACAACAGTAGATGGCCCGTGCACTCAACCTAAATGATGACACCCAAAGTGCATTCTAAATGATTTTTAGAAATTCCTTTTTGCCAAACACTATCTTTATCATACCACCAGGCTCATTGGTGGGGTACCCTGGTGCGCATGCGCAGTGGGTCGCTGCATTGAGGGCCCCTAATTGGTTATCATCGATGGTATTACCAGAATATTACCCAGCATATGGGGAACAGTAATACCATGTAGTTGAACCTGCTCCCACTAATGTCATTCCATTCTGATAACCCATCCGCCGTCGAGATCCTTTGAGAAGTTGAGAAAGATTAGTATGCTGACCAACAAATACTTGGGTATTAAACATTAGGCCTATAGGGTTGAGATATTTCTTAACATTTTTAATTGCCCAAATAGACTGCCCCCCCCCCCTTCCCGCGCCGCTGCAATCCGCTGGGAATGTTTAGTATCCAGGTGGTTAATTTTGATCACTTTAACTACAAAATATGCTATATATTCTGTAAACAAATGTGGTAATAACTTAAATATTGGTCAATAAAGGTCACAACTCACAGCAAGAGTAGGTAACTTGATAGTCTAATCTTGATCAACTCTGCCTGAAATAAACCGTTTTATTGGCGCTGCAGTGTTTTTGCTGAGCGTTTTGTGAGACAACCTCCTCATTGTCTGACCACCATTGTGGTTATTAGTGGATTATTACTCAGCATATGGAACACGGGAGGGTATCTACCCTGGTCCCTGCGCCTCCCGGGGCTGGAGGTGATCTCTCCAGGCGTGTGTCAACCCTCCCCCCGACAACACAGACTGTTCCCACCCATCCCTGCAACTTCACCCATTATCGCTCACCGTTGGTTTCCTCCCTTTTTTTCTCTTATTATCGCTCGGTCGGTCAGGGGGTGCATAGGGGGCATGGAGGTGGATCAGTGGGGGGTTTTGCCAATTTGTTCGCCTCTCCCCCCGACCTCCGAGGGCACCCCGTGGGTAGGGGCCAAAAACAAGCCCTGGGGGCTCCCGGGGGTCCGCCTGGCCCCCAGGGGTGCCCCCCTCCCCCGGCCATTTCAACAGCACACAATCAGTCTATTTCCACCGAGTTCATCATTTGGCGACAACTGTTTAGAGTCTGCTGTATAATAACGTGGAGGGGCTGCTAAGGGCTTTTGTCCCGCATGGCGGGGTTGGCCGGGGAGAGGTTACTACGGCGGGGGGGGGGGGGTGGGGTGACTGGCCCCTGGTCATCATGACGACCACCAGGGGGCACCATAAACGGTCAGACCTTTGTGACGCTGCGTCCCCCGTACGTCCTGGACGTACAGCAGACGCGTGCAGACGACATTCTACCATTTGACACAAAATGGCGTCTTTCCCAAATATGAATAGCAGACGATTTTTCAAAACGAATTGAGCAAGGATCACATTTCTCTGCATTTCAGTCTAGCGTCTTCCAGCTTGAGAGTGGATAAATTTTATCCTCTTGTAAACTGATCAAATAGTGGCCGCTGGCCAAGGATCACCGGTCCCTCGTCGGCTTGACGTCTGACTGATTTCTAATTTCTCGCGAAAATTGACGCCCTGTAGCCTGCATACTCAAATAATGACCTCCTTTGTTGTCAATAAAAGATGGATAATTTTGTATTCCAATTAAGACGTTTTTGGTCAGAACATATCAAGCTGGTGGGTTCGAGTTATTCCTGAAATTAAGCATGATATTCTTAACCTGTAGAAAGATGGCTTTTATCCCAAGCCAAACACTGAACGGTTTTGAAAGCTTTACAGCAGATTTGTGACATTCCCTCGGCAGTCGGGTCTCCATAAGTAACCTAATAAAGTCTTCATTCAATAACATTCAAATAGACTCCTCCCTCTTTCCTTTCTTCTCCAAATTTTCTCAAATTTGTTTCCCACACTCTCATTTCCCGCCAAAACGCCCACCTTCCCCAACCACGACCAGCGTCTCCTAATTGTGTGTAGAGACAAAGACGGACGCCGCGCGGGGGACGACGGGAACAACAAGTGTCAAGGCAACAATCGGCCTTTGTTCCGCCATTGTGTAACCTAGCAACCAAATTAACAATCTCTGCGGGGAGTTTCATTGGTTGGGGCTGGGATCGCTGGGTGCCCGATGTCCATATGGTGGGGCTTGTCAAGGGGGCCAGCCGTTGTGAAGTCAATTTGACATTAATTCAGATTCACCGAGTAACACGCCAAGAAATAACCGCCACCCTCACACAACAGCGTCTCCCTGATAATTGGTATTTCCTCAATAATTATAAACTGTATTTAAGATTATTTTTAGTGACAGAGTATATTTAAGACTCATTCCCACTGCGCGTTATCGCCAGCTTCATTGAAATAGAACCAGCCCACCTCTGCCCCACCTCCCCTCAGATGTTGCTGTGGGTAGGGATCACCAGATCCTACTGACTCATATTTCTCTTTAAGATACTTTTAATAAAGCCTTGAAGGCCGGCCTAACGCAAGCCCACACGAGGGTTGATTAACTTGCCGCCCAGTTAAATGAATCATCAACAATGGGCTCTCCCACCATCAAACCCCTATCTGATGAAGTTCATTTCCGGTTCCCTTGAACACCCAATGCATGACGGGAAATAACCTTCCCATTGATCGCTGGAGCCTCTTTGTGATCGATATCAGCGCCATCCAATCAGAAGCGCCGTTACATGGGCGCGGCGGAAGTAAGCACGGGGGCGGCTCAGGAAGCTTGAAACAAGGGCCTCACGGCGTCACCTCAATCACAACAATGGTTTAGCCGCACACTCACCAACCACAGCAATTAACGCGCCCTCCACTCTCCCCCCGCCCCTCCAGTCCCGCCCGCTACATCAAGGTGGGCGATAATAGAGTTATTCCTGTAGGTTGTCACCATGACGTAACGTAGTTGTAACATCAAAGTCTCCCGCCAGGTGGCCACAGGGAGGAATGACGTAGGTTTGTCTCTCCGTGACTGGAGGTGTTAACTCCGTCACGGGACGTGTTTCAAACTGGTCAAGAACAAAGAGGGTCACCACTGTGAACATGGCGGGGGGCTGGGTCGGGGGCTGGGGGGGGGGGGGGGGCACCGGGCAGTTTGAGGTGAGTGTAAGTGCCGTTATTTACTGGTGGGTCCCACTAATTTACTGTACACCACCCCGAAACACCGACTGTAGGTACATCTAACGGTGTGGGTGTGTGTGTGTGGGGGGGGGGGGGGTTATATCATTAGTTACCCCCCCTCCCCGAGCAATTGACATCTTACGTCGGTCCATCACAAGTCTATAGACCCATAGAGGGCAGAGCTAATTAGCTAAATTCATATACTCCGAAAGCAGCGACACTTATTTTGCCAGAATTCTCTTTAAAATGTAGTATACAAACTGGTATTTTTCTCCCTTTCTCAGCTCATGGTCAAATGTAAGAGACATCTGAATTTGTTTACATGCAGAATTGGTTGGATAGTTCGGTGTGGCTTTATAAATATATGTATCCATTAGTTCGTATGTATGTCATGTATCGGTATGGCTTTATGAATATATGAGTCTGTCAGATTGCTTTTCCGAGGTCAGACAGTATAATGTATACAGCATCCTAGCACAGCCTCTTCCCTTTCTTGCAGCCAGTTCCTTATATCAATAATTGTGCACGGTAATTACAGACGATCATTGTACCCACTTGGTGCTAATAACGGCCATGTACATGTAGAGCCTTTCACGTGTGTCATTATCGGAGTGTGAGACATGGAGTAGATACCGCCCTGCCTCCCTGTCATCATCTACCCCTGCCCCCACAGCCCCTGTACTGCAGCATACAGCCCGGTATGTGATGAGTCAAAGGCCCTTTCACTATACTACTAGGGTCCGTCCGCGCCCAAAGTGGACGCCGCGGGTGGAGATCCCCGGGTGGTAGTTCTTAGTCGAGTCTGTCCACACAGAAAGAAGAAACAGCCAAAAGGGAGTCCAGGTTGCCTCCAGAATAACTCCCCTATTTAGGGGAGCCCAAGCTGCTTGTGACTCCCCTAGGTGACTCCCTGGCCTACCTAAAGGAGCCACCTGGGGGAGTCACATAGTTCCCTGAGTCACCTAAGGGAGTTACATGAGGACCTAGGCTCCCCTAAAGAAGGGAGTCATTCTAGAGGCAACCTGGACGCGGTTTCTTTTCTCTGTGCAGAGACCTACAGAGACTTATTGGTCTGTCAGAGTATCTGGAGGTGGCGTTATTGTATAACTGGTGAAATAAGCCAGGTACATAGGTGCTCAATGCTGTAATGATGACATGCTACATATACGTTATAAGAGAGGAACCTAAGAGAGTGGATGTATTTAGGAGATGGTGTTGTAATACCCATGCGATGCTACCCAGGACAATAGCAGCCTACACTGCTAGAAGTAAATGTCGCTGCACAGTGAGTTATACTATAGATTTACAGTATAAAAGGATGTATATTTTGTAGATTTTGTATTTTATAGATTTTATACTGTAAATCTATAGTAGAATTCATGGTGTAGCTACACTAACTTATGACAGTGTAGGCCTTACCAGGCTGCCAGGACTGAGGTGGACTGACCAGTACAGTGTCGTTTCCAATTGTTCCATTTTTGTTTATATAAGAAAGCGATACCATTTTTTATAGGATTTTAAAGATAAGTTAGACACACACTCTGTGTGGTTTTCCCAAACCTTTAACTGCAGACAAGGTTTAGGTGTACCACAAAGTTACTGTTACACTACAACCTGTACAGCACCGACCCATTATACAACCCCTCCTGTACACCCCAGCCCTCTAATTATACACAGTCTCAGTAAGTCCCAATACATGCGGCCCCTCCCCCACACCCCACCCATACAGTCACTCATACCTCACCCATAGAACCACCCATACCACACCCATAGAACCACCCATACAGCCCCTTTGATGCCTCCCGCCTATTACGCTACCTGGTGTGGGGAGATAACGATCTGTGTGCATTACGCAGGTTATGGTGTGAGTATAACGGCCCTGTAGTGGTTCACTATGGAGGAGGCCGTATCTGTGATTTCCTGCAGGTGTAGGCTTAATTTACTCACTCTACCTGAGGGCTTTAGGAGGGGTGTTGGGTGACACCTCCAACTGACACTTCACCACTGGTCCCTGATACAAATCAATGCATCTACACTGATAAAATGAACGGATCCAAACTTGTCAAAAGGTTGTCTTATAAGAAGAGTTTAGGGTCTTTAAAGTGACGGTCATAAAATAAACGAGTTAAAGGTTGTCTATTTGATGAACTGTCCGGTTACCATCCCACAAGACAAGACTAGGGTCATCTAACTGACAATGTTAGCCCAGGCAGTGGCCCACTCCAAGTGACAAGTCTAAGGTCGTCAAATTGACAACCCAGAAAAGTTAACCCTTTATTGGCTGCAAACTGCTTTAAATGTGCTTGAATCCCTTTGTCAGAATGATGCATGAATGTAGCCCTGGTGAGTCTATTCGCCAAGCCTGCATTCATGCACCTTTGGAAATGAATCAACAGTTGGGCAAGTATACTTGCCAAGGCTGAATCATGTATTATGGTCACATAGAGCATAGCACCTTAAAGCACTATGCACCCCTTAGAGGGTTAACCTGTGCACTATAACCTCTACTTCACTGCAGGTGGAGCTAACTGGGTTCTGCCTAGGCATAATTGTTGTCCATGTCTGTCTATATTTCTGAGGTTTATAATAGCTAATTCATACAAACATAGAGGTATGTAGGTTAGGGGAATTCCTGCCATATCCCCAAGTCTATATTGAGAGTATTACTACCCTTTAGTTACAGACTGCTAACATATATGTGGATGTCATACCAATGGGAGTTTCCTTGCAGCTATTGTACCATAGAAATAACCACAAAAGAGGTGTCTGTGCCCTACACATATTTGTTTTGTCTCAATTATATCAAAACATTGATTCCTTTACCTTTTCTAGCATCCCCAATAGATAAATCTCAGGATTCTCAAAAACATGAATGTGTATTCCCATAAATATGATTAAAATCAACATAGAAATTATGCAATTCATTCCCCAACTTTATACAGAATGCATGTTATACTGATGCCACCTACAGGGAAAATCCTGAATCAGACCCTGGTTGACGAGTCTAGGGCTGGCATGAGTCAGGTTTTGGGCTGGCACATACCAAGTGTATCTTCTATCTGACAACTACAGCTAGAGGACCCACTCTCTTGTCACTTAGAAGAGTCTGCAGACGAGTTTACTTTCTGAGTGTACATGTCGGTTATTATGTACCACCTCATGTAAGATATTTTTCAGGTTTTGTCTAGATGAACACACTCAAAAAATAAACTTGTCTCCAGATTCTTCAAAGTGACGGTCATAAAATAAACGAGTCAAAAACTTGTCTAAGTGACAAGGAAGCGGGTCTTCTAGCTGGAGATAGAAGACCCACTTGGCATGTGCCAGCCCAAAACCCGACATTTGCCAGCTCCAGATTCTATTTGTGGGATGGTAACCTGATCGGTTAGACAACTTTTGACTCGTTTATTTTATGACAGTCACTTTGACGAGTCTGGAGACGAGTTTACTTTTTCAGTGCACTACCGATTCTGGTTCCCATTCACCACTCTATTTATATTTTCACTCGATTTCAATTATCATTCTTTTTTTCCAGATTTTTTTATATCTGGTGAATATATATATGAAGTCAATAATACACTCTAGATTTGTGAGGAGTGGCAACCTAGCGTTATATTTGAGACGGCTACGTTTTCCATAGGGTTAGAATATGTAGAACGTATACCAAAACAATCCTCTTCATAGCGTAGATTAGATAGAGCCTACTGTTGACAACATAATGTATTTTAGTTTATCATTGTCTGTGTATCCAGACTGAGTACAAAAATGAGCACGCAGTGAAATGGCAAACCAAGAAGGCTACTCGGCAGTCCTCCCAACCCTGGCCCACCCCCAAACCTATCAGAGACACTGCCAGGTCCATGATAGCCCAGGCCAAAAAAAAATAGGTTTGTTTCAGGGACCATGTGCAGAAAATGTAGGGTTGGTAGGTCGGATTTCTTTTTTTACTTTTTTTTTTAAATGAAAGTACTAGCCGGCCAATCCGAAGGCCCTTAATTTGGCAAAAAAGAAGGGTAAAAATACGTAAATTTCTTCAAAATTGCATAAACGTAGGATCGGCCCTGTTTTGATGGGGTCGGTCGGGTGACCTGAAACAAACCTCCTTTTCTTGTACCAACCAACCCCTCCTTCACACTGCCAGCCTCCAATCCCGACCACAAAGTGTTATTTAGGACGCTCCTGATGCTGCTTGTTGGGGGTCGTGGTGAGGGGGAGGAGGGATTGGTGGCACACCGATTAGGACGCATTGAGAGGGGTGTGGATCATTAGGGTGAGTGTCTCATGGCACCCTGCAGGGAGGGGGAAGGGTCAGGGCCCCTGTCTGCAGTTGGAGCTCTCCCGGGACCCCATGGGAGCTGTGGGGGTGTGTGGGGGGAGGGGGCCCAGTACCCGCAATTCTGAGTCTTCCAGACCCCATCCTCGTTAGAAAATGGTGTTGATAAAGGGCTTCACTTTTCCAAAAATGCATGTCTGCGTTTTCTGGGGAAAAAAAGGGGTATTCTGGGAGAGGGTGTCTTTTCCCACTGCACGGACATTGCTGTACTTTAGCGGCCCAAAAAATATCGGTGATTTTTGCCTCAAAAAGGGAAAGATTTTCACTCAAAAATTCGTGAAAAGGGGGGTACATTTGAAATCCCTAGTAGCGCAAAGCGAGGATGGTGTCAGGTTTGTATTGGGAATGCGGGGACCGAGGGGTGAGGCAGGGATGGGGAGCGCGGCGCGTTGATTGGGAGGGGAGACGCGGTGGGCGGTGTCGGGGAGTTTGATCACACAGAACTACTCCCAAATGCACCCGATAAGCACTGAACTACAAGCGGAATAAAGAATAAAACCACGCACATAATCTTACCACAGGAACTGACAAGACGGGATATGGAGAGGGACGCACACAGATGAACAGATATGGAGAAAGGACAGACGGACAGACGACAGAGGGATGGAGGGATGGAGGGCAGAGGGGAAGAGGGAAGAGGGACAGAGGGACAGAGGGACATAGGGACAGAGGACAGGAGGCAGAGGGGCAGAGGGACAGAGGGACAGAGGGGCAGAGGGACAGAGGACAGCGGGCAGAGGGGCAGAGGGATAGAGGGCAGAAGGACAGAGGGGCAGAGGGTGGATGACAGAGAACAGAAGACAGAAAACATAGGTGGACGCGGGTGGACAGAGGATGGAAGGAGAGGTCGGGATGGGTGGGGGATGTAGAGGATGCATGTGTGGTGATTGGGAGAGGACACCATCTCACCAGACGGAACCGGAAGTGCGTGAAGACACCGTTAAGGTGAAGTATAGAAGGGGGATCGATCGGAGGGGACGCGATGTCCGCCGCTGGATGGGGCGAAAGTGGAAGTGATCACAAAAGATGATATGATGATATAGTTTTAGAACCAACACAGCCGAAGGCTGGTCAGCAGGTCCACAGGGCCCATACGGACCGAACCTGGGGGCAGGAAGGTAGGTCTGCTGGTGCATGGGGATGTGCTATGTCTACCAAGGGCGGCAGCGCTAGGTGCAGTTCTGTAATCGTGAGGGTGCAACTTTCTCCCCATACATTCTAATTTCAAATAGTTGTATCACCAGAGCCAGGTGTCGAGGGCATTGGAATACCAATGCTAGATCTTTTTAGAACGTTGTTATATCTACATACATGCAGCAGGTTGGCTCCATGACAGCAGGGGAGGGGCATGCTGGGGTTGTTGCCGAGGGCATCAGACGGGAGTATAGGGCATCAGGATGAGATATGAGGGGTGGGGGGTTAGGAATGCTGTGGGTGTGAGATGTGCTCCAGGGGGGGGGGGGGGGGGAAGGGGGTACCATGTACAACAGGCCAGGCGGGAGGTGGAGGAATAATGATTGAGATCTGTCAAGGATCATGTGACCTCCCAGCGTCTGGTACGGCACGTGACGTGACAGCAGCAACACGTGACGTGTTACCATGACAGTACGTCAGGACGTGTTACTATGGCAACATGTCACCATGACAACATGCTGGCACCCCTTGATCCTGCCCAGTGCACTCACACATACAGATATATCATTTCTATAGTGATGAAACCTAAATATACACGTACATATACATCTGATACCAAATGTGAGTATATGCCATTCAGTTTAGAAATGACATTAAGCAAGTTATATTTCAACGGAGCAGCAATTGTCAATAACCCTTTATTACCTTTTCTAATAGAAAGATTGTTGATGTATGATGATAGTACATTAGGCTGAGATCTCCCTCCTCTCGGACTCCCCAACACCCCCTACACTTCCCCCCAACACCCCCTGTACACCTGTTGGCAGGCTCCGTCCTACAGGAATGTCAAAAAGGCTGTCAGTGTGACAGTAGGTGACAGTAAGAGACAGTAAGAGACAGTGGGGGACGGTAAACAAGTGTTGTTTTAGATGGCGGTCACAGTGGGAGCCGCCCTCGGCCGTTTACACTCCCGGCATGGTCGTGTACACCTTGTAAAGTAGACAAAAACTACACCTACCACTCAGCCCCGAGTCTATGCACTACACATAACGCACATCGTTAGGCGGGAGTTACACTTGGACCCTTCCACCACCAGGTCAGGGTCCTGCACAGTGGGCATTAAATTCAGTTTGATGTTAAAACATTGAATCATCAACCATTTATCAATGTTGACTGGGTGGTGAAACCAGTCACACATGCAAGGAACCAGCTGATATTTCGCCGAACAAAAATACACTGACATTGGGGAGTGGTCATTTTCCTTTAACAATTATTTGTTGTTCCCCCCTCAAGGAGTTCAAATCTTTTTGGTCTTACCCACTACCCACCCACCCTTCCCATATGTAAATTACCTTGTAGGGAATCTCCGAGATGGCTGCAATCTTGGTCAGACCCTACATGCTGACAGCAGTGTTTGGAGGGTGGACATTTACTGGTATTTTATGGACTGCGTCTGCTTTATTTGGATTTAATTTCAGAATAGTTGTCAACACTTGGCTCTACGCCTTTAAAACCTCAACAGTTAAACAGTCAGGTCAATATTTACTAGGAATGTGAAGCTATCTAGACGATAGGAAATTACAGTAGGGCCAAATAAAAAAAAAGTTTTGTTTCCGGTCACCCGACCGGGTCTAGCAAAGCAGTGCCGGGTCCCCCTCTTTTTTTTGATTTCTCAGATGTTTTTGCCACTTTTTGCTTTTTACGGTTTGTAAATCGGACAATTATTAAGGATTTCATAGCAAAAACCCTAAATCCAGGCCTAAAAATGAGAAAATTAGAAAAAAAAAATTTTAAAAAAGAAAAAAATCCGACCGGCCGGGCCTGCTTTCTCAGACCATGTTACCGGAAACCAACCTTTTTTTTATTTTGGCCTAATGTGTCCCCCAATAAGAATACATGTTGACATATATACGGCACTAGCGCATCCTGGTACCTCAGGTAGTCGGGGACTAAACCCCAATCTCCTTATCAGGCTAATCCCCTCCCCTCACACCTTGAACAAAGGTGCTGATAAGAAATTCACCCATGATGCACTGCTCTGGAGTCAGGGCCTAACCACAATGCATTACTCTGAGCCAAGATGGCGGAACCCCTTGCCTAATGCACTAGTGCCGTATAGACTACCATAACACTAAACAATGCCCAGGATGCCTTGCGCCTTCCGGTGGCTCTGGTGGTGGCCATGTGGACCCGGTTAGAGCCGCGCGGCGTCCTCACGCCCCTCAACGCGCATGCGCTAATCGTCCTGACACGCCCCGGGGTCACAGCGGTGCGGAGAGCGGAGCAGCTCACACACACCTCACACACACCTCACACACACCTCACACACAGCTCACACACAGCTCACACACACCTCACACACAGCTCACACACAGCTCACACACAGCTCACACACAGCTCACACACAGCTCACACACAGCTCACACACAGCTCACACACAGCTCACACACAGCTCACACACAGCTCACACACAGCTCACACACAGCTCACACACAGCTCACACACAGCTCACACACAGCTCACACACAGCTCACACACAGCTCACACACAGCTCACACACAGCTCACACACACCTCACACACAGCTCACACACAGCTCACACACAGCTCACACACACACAGCCCACACGCAGCTCACACACAGCACACACACAGCACACATACAGCACACACACAGCTCACAAACAGCACACATACAGCAGCACACACAGCTCACACACAGCACACACACAGCAGCACACACAGCAGCACACACAGCAGCACACACAGCTCACACACAGCTCACACACAGAACACACACAGCTCACACACAGCTCACACACAGCTCACACACAGCAAACACAGCTCACACACAGCTCACACACAGCTCACACACAGCAAACACAGCTCACACACAGCTCACACACAGCAAACACAGCTCACACACAGCTCACATACAGCTCACAGGGGCAACTCACACACAGCTAACACACACACAGCCCTGGTGGCTCTGGTGGCAGCCATGTGGACCCGGTTAAAACCGCACCGCGTCCTCACGCCCCTCAACGCGCATGCGCTAATCGTCCCGACACGCCCCGGGGTCAGAGCGGTGCGGAGAGGGGAGCAGCTCACACACAGCTCACACACAGCTCACACACAGCTCACACACAGCTCACACACAGCTCACACACAGCTCACACACAGCTCACACACACCTCACATACAGCTCACACACAGAACACACACAGCACACACACAGCTCACACACAGCTCACACACAGCTCACACACAGCTCACACACAGCTCACACACAGCTCACACACACCTCACATACAGCTCACACACAGGTCACACACAGCTCACAGACAGCTCACAGGTTACCTTTTGTACGGAGCATCTCACATGGTATAGGGTCAACTTGCACTTACCGACTTGTGGACGGTAGGCCTATATGTACAGAGCAGCAGCTCAGGGTGAGGGAACAACTCAGGGTGAGGCCTGTCAGGGTGAGGCAGGTCAGGGTGAGGCAGGTCAGGGTGAGGCAGGTCAGGGTGAGGCAGGTCAGGGTGAGGCAGGTCAGGGTGACTGGGCGAGCAGGTCCGGACAGGTCTGGGGAGGGGAGCAGCTCAGGGTAAAGGGAGAAGCGCAGGGAAGTCGGTGGGCACTCAGAGAGTTCCTCTGGGTGAGGGGAGTAGCTCATGATGAGGGGTGGAGGGGAGTAGCTCATGATGAGGGGTGGAGGGGAGTAGCTCATGATGAGGGGTGGAGGGGAGTAGCTCATGATGAGGGGTGGAGGGCAGTAGCTCATGATGAGGGGTGGAGGGGAGTAGCTCATGACGAGGGGTGGAGGGGAGTAGCTCATGATGAGGGGTGGAGGGGAGTAGCTCATGTTGAGGGGTGGAGGGGAGTAGCTCATGATGAGGGGTGGAGGGGAGTAGCTCAGAGAAGGGGGCAAGTAGTTCTGTGTGAGGGTATCAAATCAGTGTATGGCCCTCGACCCCCAAATTCGGCAGGGCGACATTACATGGACCATTTTGGAGCTCAGTGACATGGGACAGTAGAGATGGGAGATTGGCTACATGACGACCCCCTCCCCCCCCCCCCCCCCCACCAACCCCCATCAATGGCCCCCCTTGTGGGCGAGCAGGTCAGTGTAGGGAGGGGAGCAGTTCAGAGTGAGGGAGTAGTCCAGGATGTGTGAGTATCTCATGATAGTAATCGAGGGTATAGGCATGTAGATGGTTCAATTATCAACCAATGATAAGGGGCCATTATGCAACAGCTTGTACCCATTGTGATTGATGTATCAGTGCTTATCTCGCCAGTTACAGGCTTAAGTGTATGCGCCCACAGGACGTCCAGCTTGACCCCTATACATTCCGGCCCATGATCAACATGTACAGTTGACATCTATTGTCCATGCATACCTAGATACCTAGATGGCAATACTATTTTACTACATTTTGTACTGCTTATGTAAAGCTGAGGTCACTCACATGACATTACCTTTGTTTTGTATTTGTCTAAGAATATTTTAATTGGAGGGCCTTGTCGGAGAATACCGCCGGAGAATGCATTGCATGTCCTCAAAGCTGTCCACACAAATATACTTGTACACACAAGACTGTCATCTGTCAGATTGCCCCTCACGAGACGACGCTCAGCACACCAATGAATACTCCATAGCACACAAACGGAGCCTCTTCTGCTTGACCAGCCCCGAGTTGTGACGGTAACAATTTGGCCAGGGGCAGGGCTGGCTGCCCGGGGGTGGCTGACCGTTGGTTCCTCCTGTCCCTGTCTGCTTAACGGACGTGCTGTACGGTACACATTGTGTCCACTGTGTGCCTTTCTGTAGACCCCCCCCCCCCCACACACACACACCCTGCCCCTCCCCCCCCCCCACTAACCCCCAATCAGCGCATTGCTACATGGCAGTGTGCGCGGCAAATCAACCCTGTGGACATTAGACTCTTTACAGCGGCATATTAGTGCGCCGCAGCCTGAAGAAAGAGTCCCCCAGGCCCTGCCACTATAAGGCGGAAGGACACACTGGGAATTACACGCCGAGTGTCACAGAGGGGGGGGGAGGGGGAGGGAGGGGGCATTTTGTATGTTTTTTGCTTGGTATGCTTAATCGGGCATGTCAATCGGTGAAAAAGTTAAGCTGGGTATACATAAATGCTGAGTCATTATAATGGTGCCTGCGATGCACAGAGAGACGGGGGTTTCTTCTTGAGGGGGAGTAGTATAGTATGTATCGGAACGGGACTATAGTTAAGTACTGTTTATTACTCAATCGACCTGCAGCCAATCAGAAGCCTCCATTTGACCGGAAGTGACGTCACATGCCCATATAAGGGCATACCGGAAGTGACGTCACGTGACCTTGACCTAGTTAGAGGTCAAGGTCATGACTCAGCCAATCAGAGGCTTCCATTTGACCAGAAGTGACGTCACACGCCTATATAAGGGCATACCGGAAGTGACGTCATGTGACGTCACACGCCCATATAAGGGCATACCGGAAGTGACGTCATGTGACCTTCACATGTACATATAAGGGCATACCGGAAGTGACGTCAAGTGACCTTGACTTAGTTAGAGGCTTCTGATTGGCTGGTACACCGGAAGTGACCCATTTATGCAAATGAGGGGCCTACTTCTGGTCAAATGGAGACCTCTGATTGGTTGGGTCATGAAGAAATGTGTCTCTTAATTTAATTTTGTTTAGGAAGTGATCGATTTTAGGATCACGCGACCGGAAGTGACCTGATGAGTCACGTGACTAGAAGTGACGACGACACATGCCTTAATTAGAGGATTCAGCAGCGACCGGAGGAAGTGTCACTTTAAGAGGACACGCTAGTTAATTGTTATAATTGTTTTACTTACTAATAAAAGAAGACGTATGAAAATAAACACAACAATAATTTTATTTTATTTTTTTATTTTATTTTTTTCAATTCTAATAACACTCTTTTTTTGAAAAGATGCGCTCAATCAATCAATAACACACTTTTTTTTTCATATTTTAAAGGACTCGTTGTCACACCGTTAGAATGCACGCGACGCTTATAATACAAGTAGCGCACGTCATCTTTCTCTATGGTGTAAGTGTCCATTTTTGGTTCGTACCACTTTTGAAATTTATATTTACCGCAAGGAGAGTTTTTCGTTTTCGAAAACATTTAAGAAGACGACTACTTCTGTACACTTTTTTTGAGATTTTCTTTCACCGGTGCCGCTGATTTGATCGTAGCAAATGTAAGTCTTAGGGTTGACACTTAGGATCCCGTCACCTTCTCACGCCGCTTTCTTTTCTTTCTGAAGTATGTCTCTCTCAGGCGAGGTTTGACTACACACAGGCAAACATCAGAGGCACCCAATAGCGCTAATTCTACCTTCAGACAAAGGTCAGGCACTGCTGGACTATAATAGATGGGTCAAGGGCTATTCTAGTGAGGGTCAGGCTACGCCGGACATTCAATAAAAAGCTGGAGTTTGGCAAACTTGCTTTTGAAAGTCTGACCATGCGGGATCCTCATGCCATAGTCTGGCAATGCTGAACTCTTGGGAGAGTATGCCGGACTCTTGCTGGCCAGACTTTCAAGCAAATTTGCCAAAGTCCAGCTTGTTATTGAATTTCCGGCGTAGCCTGACCCTCAGTAGAATAGTCCTTGACTCATCTATTATAGGTCAGCAGCGCCTGACCCTTGTATGAGAGTAGTATTGGCGACATTGGCCGACTCTGATATTTACCCGTGTGTACGGCGGGAGGAGGGGGTTCACAGCCACTGCTTGCGCTTATAGAGCGCTACTAGCGGAGGTCTGGATGAGGAGACTACGGCGTTTGTCTTTTGCTTGTGCAGCTGCTGCTGCTGCTGCTGACGATGTCACGGATGCCGCTGACAGATACTGCTGCTTGTGCTGCACGAGACTGAGTAGCCGCTATTACTAATGCTACTAATACTAGTATGAGAAAATACATTTAGTCAATTGATTAAATCAAGGAGGTTTTCTGACTTCAGTGGATCGTTTAGCCATCGGCCACGGGCAAAACTTGAAACCATTTTATACATGGGACAATTGGCAGAGTCGAAACGTGTTGGTACCATAGGGTCGATCATGTTCATCATCAGTTCAGGCAAAGGAAGTGTGTCGACAGCACGCGAAAACTTCATGTCTGAATGTTTCAACACAAGACTTTTTATCACACTCACACAGCTGCTTTGAAGAGTGAATCCTTGACCAAACTTGTGCTTTTCCAACACAGCTTTGGCCTCTTTCTGTGCAGTAAGGGATCTCTCTTTCGGGTTCATCTCAGTGCTGTCTAGCATGTCCTCAAAGTCTTTAACATAATGTTCCAACGGACTACAAATGATGGACTCCAGATCATCGTCCGCATATGTCGTCTCCTCGCACCATATTGTGTCTTCGCCTGTTTCGAATTCCGTCATTTTCTTGACAATCTCCTCCTGAGTGCCTTGCATATATCGAAGCTCCTTCAAGGAGTTGATAACTTGTATGGCGAAGACTGACAAACTTGAAGGAATTTCACCACAGTCAGGCCAAGTATACGGAGTATAAAATAGCTCTAACAAAATCTTCTCCCTCTGTCCAAATGAAACTACTGTTCCGATGAAGTTGAAGCATGCTTCTATCCATTGCTCCTTGGTGACGTCCTTCCAATGTTTCTTTACCTCACATGCATCATAGGGCACCGTTTCTCTTCTTGCTTCAAGTGGGAGTTGCTTTTTCTTTCTTGGACTCATTTCGAGAGGGTTTCGATGCTCTGTAGCGTCAACACTTTCATAAATAAAGAAAATAGCAGAACTAACCATCGTAACGTGCTGAGCGAGCGTAGAGTGGACGATGCTACGAAGATGAAGGGCGGGTGGAGAAAGTGTGACTGGTGACAGCGGCGTTTCACTCCTTATGTACCCTGTCCTAGATAAGCCTCTTAAACGGCTGAAAAGACTCTCTAAGTACAGAGCTTCTACCGCAGGTGGGTTTAGACTTGAGCAGCTTAGTTCACACACATGTCTGTTAGAAAAAGCTACTTGCACACGTGCCTTCCTTTTTTCACTAGTATTCACCCTCTGCCGACTTATAAGACACTTATACACTCTTTCTCGTGAAATCTATGGAAGATGATGGAAGGACCACTGACTACATTTTCTTTGATCAGAGCGTGGAGGACGGCGTCGAACGGAGGGAACGTTGTGAACACGGCTTATAGGTTTTTTGGAAGAGGTCTTGTAAAGTCAAACTGGCGAGAGAGATGGCGTCTTTCAACATGACAATGCTGCTATGTTGGAAAAAAATAGCGTGATTTTTTCAAAAAGCTTCTATGAAAGATTTGACGTCTTCGTTGTTGTAGTGGATCAAGTAATCTGTCATAGTTTGCTTCTTCTTGTCATACTAAACTTTCTGACATGTGGCGTAGTCGGATTTCGGCCATTTTGACGCCCGTCAGTTCGCTGTCAAAAGTCGATCTCGGTGGCAGGGGTTTTTTGTTTACTAGTTTCTTGGTATACGTCATCCATTCGTAAGTAAAGCAACCTTTCTCTTCGTTTGTAGTGAAAGCTCGCAAATAATTCGCGTAGCTGTAACCAAGTGCTAAAAAAGTTGACTACTACGTCCAAGAAAACTGTGTGTAAACCGTCAACTATTGATTGCTTCTCTTTATGACGCTGAATTGTTGGTTTCTTCGGTCTCCGGAGGCAAATAACGAGTGAAGGCGTATTTTTTGATCAGGTTCAAGTCGTAACTCTCCGAGTTGAAGCGTACGACTGGAGCTTGATGGATGTATCTCAGAAGCCGCTTCTTCAGTTGAACTAACGGTTGTCTGGTGTGAGCTGCAGCGAAGCCGCCTGGAGAAGGGGTGAATGTCGCTTCCTCTAGCAGGAGAGCTTCACCTATCGCTACATGTAACTTCGCTAAGGTTGGTCGGTAAACTTCTAGCACAGCTTTCTCGATGACTTTGGCGTTCTCGTTTATGTGATTTTAAACTCGGTCTAACAAGGGGTCGGAATCTGCGTCGGATTCTCTGACGTACGCTGCCCCTCCTACCCCGGAAAGTCGTATGCGACGCTAGCCGACATCGCTGCATAGAGGGCAAAACTTAGGTATTGTTCTTCATTTTTCTACGGGTCACTCGTGATTGTACGGTCTTTTAAAAATTTTGAAACACTTTTCGCAAACGTCCTGCGGCATGTTTTTCTTTTTTTTGTTTTTTCACTTATTTACCAAATATTAAAAAAATAAACGTTGTTTATCACTTCGAATACTAGACGCCTCTTACCACACGATGCTATTAGCATAGTGAAAGACGTCTGTAGTGTAGGATCGATTTCAACAGATGTCCATCTTACTGCAGGGATCAGACGAGAGTGGTCAACACTGGAGTGTCACAGCTCACTTTTATTTCTTTGGGTACAGCTGCATACAACCCTTGAACATACATTGCGACGTCGCCGCGTCCCATGTAGTTTTCCAACACTTTCATCAGAGCCATAGGCTCAGACGTCTCGTTGTACTTCCAAGCTTTCAGCACTTCATAGACAGGGTTCTTCACAGTCCTGTCAGAAGGCACAGGTTGAGAGATGGAAGCTACTTCATGAGAAGTCAACCCTAAGTAGATCCCTATGGTCTTCCAGTCTCTAGGGCAGAGCTCAGCTAAAAGAGAGAAATATTTCTGCACTTTCCACTCCATGTCTCCACTCTTTAAGCCATCCCACATGTCATGCTTGTCCATGTACTCACGTGAGAATTTGATGAGGTCCATACGGTAAGATTCTTCCAAGGCGGCGGCTAGGTCCTTCCACCTACTAGTACAACTTTTCTGGTACCAAGTAGTGAACATTTCTCTAGCTTGAGTTATGACACTTGTCTCACAACTGAGATATCCCATATCCTTCAAGTTCACTTCAAGGAATGAACCTAACCGTATGTAATCTGATGTCGGCAACTTACTACTTATTTTCAGTAGCATAGCGTCTGACAAGTAACGGCTCTGCTTTGAAGTATGATGATACAGGTACTACTGCAGCAGAACCAATAACAGGAGCAGCGTCTGCGCTGGTATCAGACGACTCGTTGTCGGAACAGGGCAACCACATGACTTCGTAAGGTATTGGTGAGGGCAGTCGCCACGGACCGGACGCACTACCAGTGGAAATGAGGTCGAAAAACGGACTGTGCGCCCGTGACCCTTCGGGTTCCTCGTACGCCTCGTCGTCAGCGTCGTTCTCTGTTTCACCCTGTTGCTTTAGGACATGCATGTCTACTACGCGCTGCTGGGGCTGAGTGTCCGAATAGCTGTAAGTCTCAGCGCGAGCAGCGTTGATGGCGTCGGTTGATGAAGCGGTGGAGAGGTTCTGTGCAACGTGCTGCGTGTCAGTACTAGTAGCGGTAGTCGCAGCAAGAGGTGTAGCAGCAGCAGCAGCAGCAGCAGCAGCAGCAGCAGCAGCAGCAGCAGGAGCAAGCGCAGCGCTAGCAGGTGCAGCAGTAGTAGGCGCAGCAGTAGCAGGCACAGCAGCAGCAGGCACAGCAGCCTCAGCAAGCGCAGCAGTAACAAGCACAGCAGTAACAGGCGCGGCAGCAGCAGCAGCAGCAGCAGCAGGCACAGCAGTAACAGGCGCGGCAGCAGCAGCAGCAGCAGCAGCAGTAGCAGCAGCAGGCGCAGCAGTAGCAGCAGCAGCGTGCTCAGCAGCAACAACCGTCGCGAGTGTAACAACGTCGCTACTACGACGACTACTACTACCACTACTACTGCTGTGTGCGCTCGCTACAGCGGGAGGGTGATAAGACCAAGCGGTTGCGGCGGTAGTCTCAATTTCAGTAGCAAGAGGAGACGCTGACAGTAAACGATCACCGTTCTGCGTATTCTTCTTGTTCTTGAACTCGATTAGATCCTTGGACGACAGTAGTTGTTGTGTTTTGCTCATGGTGGTGCCTGTAGAGAGCAGCAAAAGACTGAGTGAGTGAACGGATGTTTCCAGGCCCCTTATATACTCCTTCTCGCTTCTAGAGCTAAGCTACTTACAGCTCTCTTCAGCTGCCGCCGGCTGACCGGTGACTATTCACAAAGAGAAACAAAAAGTCATAAGGCATGACGTTTTCAGCTGGATCCCTTTCCCCCTCCCCTTTGAGAGATCGACTGACACGAGCTAAGCTACTTACTGCCTTGTTCAGCAATTCAACGTGCGTTAGCTGTATAAAGGATTAAGCAGTTGCTGCCGCCAGCTGACCGGCGGACATTCCCAAAGAGAAACAAAAGACATAAGTCATGACGTTTTCAGCTGGATCTCTTTCCCCCCTCCCTCCTTTTTTTTTGAGATATGGACTGCCATGAGCGGGCGGTGTACCGACTGTACTAATTCAACGCGCATTAGCTGTATAAAGGATTAAGCAGTCATGAGCTTAGAGTGTGTATACAAAAAAACTACAGGAGGCGTGTAGTGTGAAGCAGGACCCCCTAAGACGGGAGTGTCTGTCTGTGAGTACAGTCGTGTGCATGTGGTGAGCGACTTAAGTGTAAAACAAAAAAAAATCACCGCCTCCTGCCGTGGTGAGTAGACTGGCCGGCGGCGGCCGGCTAGTTCAATAGGGGTGACAGCTGACTAAGGCTGTGCATGAAAATCCGATTTTCACCTGACCTCTGACGTTTGTTACAATGAATGCCAAAGGGGGAGAGAGTTGTCCTCAGGTAGGGGGTAGGAGGTAAGGCTAATGGATAAGGAAAAAAAACACCATTTTCAGCTGGCCACCACAGATGGCGATGACATACCCCTCGTCATCTAAGCTCTTAAGAAGCTCTTACGGAGCGGAGCGGCTGCTGGACAGCTGGGGTGAGTAGACCGGCCGGCGGCGGCTAGCTAGTTCAATAGGCGTGACAGCTGACTAAGGCTGTGCATGAAAATCCGATTTTCACCTGACCTCTGACGTTTGTTACAATGAATGCTAAAGGGGGAGAGAGTCGTCCTCAGGTAGGGAGTAGGAGGTAAGGCTAATGGATAAAGAAAAAACACCATTTTCAGCTGGCCACCAAAGATGGTGATGACATCCCCCTCGTCATCTAAGCTCTTAAGAAGCTCTTACGGAGCGGAGCGGCTGCTGGACAGCTGGGGTGCTGTTGGAAATAGGATTAAACTCCCTCTGTATAAAAGCTCTGATTTCTGTTGGAAAAAAACCATATCACCTCTGACCACAGTAACGTCTACTACCACCACCACCAGCACCACCGCCGCTGCCACCGCCGCCGCCGCCGCCAGTCACAGCTGATCGCCTCATTAAAGCATGTGACGTCGTCGCTTCTAGTCACTTGCTTCATCAAGTCGCTTCCAGGCACGTGATCTTAAAGACCCTCACTTCTTAAACAAAAAAAAACGAAGAGACACGCTTCTTCCTCTCGAGAGGAAGAATGACGTATATAAGGAGGCTGACACGTGTATAGGCGCCTTATTAGTCGGCAAGGGGTAAATACTAGTGAAAAAGGAAGGCAGGTGTGCAGGTAGCTTTCTAACAGACACGTGTGTGCACTAAGCTGCTTAAGTCTAAACCCACCTGCAGTAGTCAAGTAGCATGTGAAAACTTACTTAACAGATCACTTAATTGAGTAGAGACTCTGTACTGAGAGAGTCTTTTCAGCTGTTTAAGAGGATTATCTAGGACAGGGTACATAAGGAGTGAAACGTCGCTCTCACCCATCACACTTTCTCGACTCGCCCTTCATCATCGTAGCATCGTCCACTCCACGCTCGCTCAGCATGTTATGAGGGTTATTTCTACTTTTACAGCTTCTTTTCTTATCGAAGTGTCAACGCTACAGAGCATCGAAACTCTCCAAATGAGTCCAAGAAAGAAAAAGCAACTCCCACTAGAAGCAAGAAGAGAAACAGTGCCCTATGATGCATGTGAGGTAAAGAAACATTGGAAGGACGTCACCAAGGAGCAATGGATAGAAGCATGCTTCAACTTCATCGGAACGGAAGTAGTTTCATTTGGACAGAGGGAGAAAATTTTGTTGGAGCTATTTTTCTTAGCTCCGTATAGTTGGCGTGACTGTAGTGGTGAAATTCCTTCAGGTTTTTCAGGGTTCGGCATACAAGTTATCTGGTCTTTGAAGGAGCTTCGATATATGCAACGCACTCACGAGGAGATTGTTCAGAAAATGACGGAATTCGAAACAGGAGAAGACACAATATGGTGCGAGGAGACGACATATGCGGACGATCATCTGGAGTACATCATTTGTAGCCCGTTGGAACATTATGTTAAAGACTTTGAGGACATGCTAGCCAGCACTGCGATGACCCCGAAAGAGAGATCCCTTACTGCACAGAAGGAGGCCAAAGCTGTGTTGGAAAAGCTCAAGTTTGGTCAAGGATTCACTCTTCAAAGCAGCTGTGTGAGTGTGATAAAAAGTGTTGTGTTGAAACATTCAGACATGAAGTTTTCGCGTGCTGTCGACACACTTCCTTTGCCTGAACTGATGATGAACATGATCGACCCCATCGTACCAACATGTTTCGACTCTGCCAATTGCCCCATGTATAAAATGGTTTCAAGTTTTGCCTGTGGCCGATGGCTAAACGATCCACTGAAGTCAGAAAACCTCCTTGATTTAGTCGACTGACTAAATGTATTTTCTCATACTAGTATTAGTAGCATTAGTAATAGCGGCTACTCGGTCTCGTGCAGCACAAGCAGCAGCATCTGTCAGCAGCATCCGTGACATCGTCAGCAGCAGCAGCACGATCAGCACAAGCAGCAGCTGCTGCAGCAGCTGCACAAGCAGCACAAGCAGCAGCATCTGTCAGCAGCATCCGTGACATCGTCAGCAGCAGCAGCAGCAGCAGCAGCAGCTGCACGAGTAGCACAAGCAGCAGCATCTGTCAACAGCATCCGTGACATCGTCAGCAACTGCAGCAGCTGCACGAGCAGCACAAGCAGCAGCAGCTGTCAGCAGCTGCAGCAGCTGCACGAGCAGCACAAGCAGCAGCACCGACAGCAGCAGCAACAGCAAATCAGCAACAGCAACAGCAGCAGCAGCAGCAGCAGCAGCAGCAGCAGCAGCAGCAGCAGCAGCAATGTGGACCGCTAAATTCGAGATGGTGACATACCTGTTTCTTAGAATCGACATTCGACATGAGGTCTAGTGACATTTGACATGAAGCTTGAAAAACATAGTGACAGGTGACATGAGCAATTCTTAAAATCGACATGAGATATGAGCATAATTAAGCGACATCGACATGCGCCATGGCTATTTTTTATTTTTTTTGAAGACAACCGCCATAGCTTCCTTATTCAGACTTCCACTAGTAGTGCTCTATAAGCGCAAGCTTTGCCTTAAGAGAGCTGTGGCTGTGAACCCTCTCCTCTCTCCGTACACACAGGTAAATATCAGAGTCAGCCAATGTCGCCAATACTACTCTCATACAAGGGTCAGGCGCTGCTGGACTATAATAGATGGGTCAAGGACTGTTCTACTGAGGGTCAGGCTAGGCCGGACATTCAATAACGGGCTGGACTTTGGCAAATTTGCTTGAAAGTCTAGCCAGCAAGAGATGCACATCATCATAAACGCAATCATGATACCTTTCATTGTAAGTAGACTCGCCTCTCTGCCCTCTCTTTTAGAGAGGGCAGAGAAGCGAGTCTCACTCTTAAAAAACCCTTCCCCTCCCCCCCCTCCCCCCCTCCCCCCCCCCATGCATCTTAAAGAGTGCCCCCCAGAGTGCCCCTCCCCCCCTAGAAAAAAAGAGCCACATTTTTAAATTATTTTTTAGGAAGCTTTCAGCTTGCTTTTTTTTTCTTTTTTTAAATTTATTTATCCATAAAAATCTCAAGTGACTTATTTTGAAATTCGCGCCAACCTAGTAGTCACGTGACCCCCTTAAGTAGGTCACTTCCCGTCACGTGACCTATTTGAATTTCCCGCCAACATGGTGGTCACGTGACCCTCTTAAGTAGGTCACTTCCGGTCACGTGACCTATTTGAATTTCCCGCCCAAAGGTCACGTGACCGGAAGTAGGTCACTTCCGGTCACGTGACCTATTTGAATTTCCCGCCAAAAGGGAGGCCTCTCATTGGCTGCTTTTGAATTTCCCGCCAAAAGGGAGGCCTCTGATTGGCTGCAGGTCGATTGAGTAATAAACAGTACTTAACTATAGTCCCGTTCCGATACATACAATACTACTAGGGGGAACTCTCTACTTTCTATCAGAGGGGGTAGGAATGACAGGTTGAAGTCTCATGACGATTGTCTACACATTACTTGCCCCAGTAGAAGGTGACTGAGCGATAATACAAGTAGGGAGACTCATTGAGCGATATTGGGGGATAGAGAGGCTGGGGATGCTAATAATGGTAAAAGTGCCATCTAAAAGGGGGAGCTAACAATCAGGGGCGGGCCTGGTGCTAATGGGCCCCAATAACGACCCACTCTGGGAGCCAGAAGGGCATGTATATTTAATGAGCTGCACACATCTAGGCCATTTGTAGAGGTAGTCATATGTTGTGGGTGGGGGATACTTTAGAAGATGTTTTCTCTGGATCCATGTGTTTCATAAGGGTGGGCATAACGGGCCATTGACAACATGAAAATAAAAAATTGAAATTACTGAAATTGTGCATATTTTCATGAATTGTACCTAACAATAAATAATGCTGGTATATCATCATACCCTTTTTTGTAGTAAACATTGTTATTACAAAATGATCAAACAATATCATGACCCCCATTTTATTGTTTTTGATACAGCACAGTTTTTTTTGTTTTTCCTTAGTCAGCCATAAAGAAACGTGATACACAAATATAGTTATTTTGCCTATCATTGTCCTTCTGTCTGTTTTCTGGGTATTGAACAGAACCCAATGTTGTGGTGGTCAGTATGTCTCATCACAGTCAATCCATTGACCAAAATGGAGAAATGAAACCTGACACCCAGAGCGTCTGTGGTGACCAGTACACTGAGAGAAGGAGAGGTACAGGGGCCCAGTGTAGCTTACATAACAGGTTGATGCAAGAGATGGGCAAGATGGGCCACTGTCCCGAGCTATACTGTGGTGTGTACCCTTGATGTTACAGAGTAATAACTCCTTATAACCTGAGTGATTCATGTACCACACCCTGAGTGACACAGTCAGCCTACAGGGAGGGTGTGTGGTGTAGTGGGTGAGGCCAACAGAAAGGTGTGTTTCAGGCAACATGGCCCTGAAGATGAGTCTAGGTAGGTCGTTTTACTTTTGCCTTTGTTTTTTTCTGTTGAAATTGCTAGGAATGATCACCAGGACGACTCACTGATTCCTACAGCAACCAGGAATATCACAAAATTGTTAGATATACTTGTTACAAAGCAATTTCCTGAGGTCAGACAGTTAGGGCCCATACGGGGAGTAGTTGTGTCACTTGGCGATCCTAAGAGATGGGTCTTGTCCCTTGTGAGTTTAAAGAAGCAGATTTGTCCCTTGTCACCAATCCCTGAGCATGCCCTTGTCAGGGGCTTGTCAAATTTACCCATCTGGGGCCCTACAATTATTTAGTCTCCCAAAGTCAGAAGGAGCTTGTTCTTCCTGACCAAAATTTACCTACAATCTAGGAAAATATGAATATTCTTTTGAAAAAGGAAAAAGATTATCCTAAAAAAAATCTCTCTTTCTTTTTTTGGCCTGAGTGAAGTGGGGGTATAACATATAGCCCTGCCAGGTGAGGCTCTAGAGCTGCTCATGACTCCTCATCATGAGCAGCTCACAGTAAATGGTGATGGATGTGTGAGCAGCTCACGCCACCCTATTTACTGCACCGTGGGGTGCACGGGGCGGCTCTGAGCTACTACCCACTCTATAATGATGTGTGGGGTAGGACTGGGGCAGGGTGGGGTAGGGTGGGACTAGGACATGCATGGTGGGGTAGGGTAGGGTGGGGTAGGGTGGGGTGGGGTAGGTCGGGATAGGGTAGGGTGAGGCAGTGTGGGGTAGGGTGGGGCAGGGTGGGTAGGGTAGGGTAGGGTTCGTCAGGGTAGGGTAGGGTAGGGTGGGGTGGGGTGGGGTAGGCTGGGGTAGGGTAGGGTAGGGTAGGGTGGGGTAGGGTGGGGTAGGGTGGGACTAGGACAGGCATGGTGGGGTAGTGTGGGGTAGGGTGGGGTAGGGTGGGACTAGGACAGGCAGGGTGGGGTAGGGTGGGGTAGGGCAGGGTGGGATAGTGTGGGGTAGGGCAGGGTGGGGTAGGGTGGGGTAGGGTAGGGTGGGGTGGGGTAGGGTGGGGTGGGCTGGGGTGGGACTAGGACAGGCAGGGTGGGGTAGGGTAGGGTGGGGTAGGGTTGGGTAGGGTAGGGTGGGGTAGGGTGGGGTAGGGTAGGGCAGGGTGGGGTAGGGTGGGGTAGGGCAGGGTGGGGTAGGGTGGGGTAGGGTGGGGTGGGGTAGGGTGGGACTAGGACAGGCAGGGTAGTGTGGGCTAGGGTGGGGTGGGGTGGGGTGGGGTGGGACTAGGACAGGCATGGTGGGGTAGTGTGGGGTAGGGTGGGACAGTGTGGGGTAGGGTGGGGTAGGTGGGGCAGTGTGGGGTAGGGTGGGATAGGGTGGGTAGGGTGGGTAGGGTAGGGTAGGGTGGGGTAGGGTGGGGTAGGGTGGGGTAGGGTGGGGTAGGGTGGGGTGGGGTGGGACAGTGTGGGGTAGGGCTAGGACAGGCATGGTGGGGTAGTGTGGGGTAGGGTGGGACAGTGTGGGGTAGGGTGGGGCAGTGTGGAGTAGGGTAGGGTAGGGTGGGGTAGGGTGGGGTAGGGTGGGGTAGGGTGGGGTAGGGTGGGGTAGGGTAGGGTAGGCTGGGGTAGGGTGGGGCAGTGTGGGGTAGGGTGGGGCAGTGTGGGGTAGGGTAGGGTAGGGTGGGGTAGGGTGGGGTAGGGTAGGGTAGGGTGGGGTAGGGTGGGGCAGGGTGGGGTAGGCTGGGGTAGGGTGGGGTAGAGTGGGGTAGGGTGGGGTAGGGTGGGGTAGGGTGGGGTAGGGTGGGGTAGGGTGGGGCAGTGTGGGGTAGGGTGGGGCAGTGTGGGGTAGGGTGGGGTGGGGTGGGGTAGGGTGGGGTATAGTGGGGTAGTGTGGGGTAGGGTAGGCGGGGTAGGGTGGGGTGGGGTAGGGTGGGGTAGGGTGGGGCAGGGTGGGGTAGGGTGGGGTAGGGTGGGGTAGGGTGGGGTAGGGTGGGGTAGGGTGGGGTAGGGCGGGGTAGGGTGGGGTAGGGTGGGGTAGGGTGGGGTAGGGTGGAGTAGTGTGGGGTAGTGTGGGGTAGGGTGGGGTAGGGTGGGGTATGGTGGGGTAGGGTGGGGTAGGGTAGGCGGGGTAGGGTGGGGTGGGGTAGGGTGGGGTAGGGTGGGGTGGGGTGGGTAGGGTAGGGTCGGGTATGTCAGGGTAGGGTAGGGTAGGGTGGGGTAGGGTAGGGTAGGGTAGGGTAGGGTGGGGTAGGGTAGGGTAGGGTGGGGTAGGATGGGGCAGTGTGGGGTAGTGTGGGGTGGGGCCGGGTGTGGGGTGGGGTAGGGTGGGATGGGGTAGGGTGGGGTAGGGTAGGGTAGGGTGGGGTAGGGTGGGGTAGGGTGGGGTAGGGTGGGGTGGGGCAGTGTGGGGTAGGGTGGGGCAGTGTCAAGGCCACAGTCTAATGAATGGACTTCTGTGTACACAAAAAAATCTTGCTCTTGAGTTGACAAAAACCCAATTTCTATTAATTTTTCTGGAACAGTGTCATCCACTTCCCAAATTGACTGCTCCGATTATCTATTTATTGTATTATTGCTTTGCATACAGCCTCTACAATACGTTTGTTAATTGAAAGGCTCTTGGTGTTTCCTCACACCTATTGTTTACCCTGTCCCTACCCTTGCTCGTCCCTCCCTCCTCCCCTCCCCGGACAGCCTCGCGTGTCTAATCGGTGGCCGTGTGTTTACAAAACGTTTCCTGGGGACGATGTGACACGCGGGGTGGGGGTGGGGGTGGGGAGGGTGAGACAGGGGACCACTCACACATTCCCCGCACTTTCATTTGGGGTTCAATATTAAATGCATGTAGCATTAACACTAAAAACTTAATAATTTTGTTTTTCAAATTTGCATGCAAAGGTGTAGGATTTATGCTACACTGTAAGAAGTTGGTTGCCATTTTTGTAGGTGTACAATAGATGCTACTGTATGTGTACAGTTAATTGTAGGGAAACAGTAGAATCTACTGTAAATTTACAGTAGATTCTACTGTAAATCCAGTCTACAATAGGTTCTACTGTAGATCTACAGTAGATTTCACTGTGTATCTACACTAACTATTTACAGTG